>JAOEHQ010047290.1:0-10935 GCA_025447715.1 Asclepias incarnata
CAGTTTGTTGGTTCAGTGTGTTGCTGAGGTGGCCGGTTTGCTTGGGCAAACTGTATTCTCCATTGGAGATGGCCTTAATACCCAATAAAAAAAAAAGAAAATAAAACACCACCACGCGCTGTCTTACTCACCGTGAATGGCAGGGCTTTGAAACGGGTCATGACATAACGGGATTGCCGGTTTGTGGAACCGACCATGGGCCACCTAGGCACCATTATATTATAAATGTTCTTATAAAAACTATTTTCCTTTGTTTTGGTTATAAAGGTATAAAAATTTATCTCAATTATCTATGGAATTTATTTGCTAAATTGAAACCCAAGGAAAAAGGCAAACAAACAGTCCTAACAAATTTTCCAGTTTTAAAAAGATACTTGATCAATTAATTAAGGGGATGCTTACTCATGATGTTCTTTTTTTCATCATTGTCTTATATACAAGAAAAGATTCTAAAACTTATTTATCATTATTAAATATTTTGCTAGTTAACACCTCCATTTATATTCATATGAATCGAATCCATAGTTTTAACAAATCTGGCTTTGTATGGTTGATACACATACATAACAACTTCACCCACATCGAAAAGTTTTGTAAGCTCGCGTTTGATGAAGGAAGATATAGGCCAAGTGAAAGTCGTCGGGCCTATCAAAGACTTATGGAAGGCGATGTCGAGTGATATGAGGAACATAGTGCCCATGGTACTACCGAACTTAGCGATAGAAGTTGGGTTGCTTGAAGGTGATGGAGGTCAAGGTAGCATGTTGGGCTTCAAATTCTACTCTGGTACATTATTCAATTCCACGTTTAATTCATTTTTACGCGAATTTTATCTAGCTAGTATGATAATCTCTCGACTCTTTTTGATATTATTTTGGGTTAGATGTACCTACATCGAGCTACCAAAGGGAGAAGATTGTTGAGCTAGATTGCTTATGAAGTAGTGGAAGGAGGGCATTTGGATCTTGGGTTCTCTTAGTAGGCTAGCCTTTTTAAGTACATTGAAGTATCAAAAGCTGAAACATTGTTTGAGGTGAAGGTTTTGTACAAGACCAAACCATTCATGTAGAGACTTTAAAAGCGACATTCCATTACATCGGATGCTTCGAAAACCCATCTTTTGAATGGTCTTTTGTAAACTTTATTGTACCGTACTTTGGCATCTTTTGTCAAACTGTTCTTTTGCATCTTTAGTCATGTTTTTAAACGTACCTTCTTTGCGACCAAACATGTCATAAAACATTGGGTAAAAATCCTAGTGGAAAATTTCAACTATGCCAGAACTGACTTAGTACTACCAAAAAAAAAAATACATATATTAAGATGATTGAGATTTTGTTAGATCGACACGTAACATTTTACTTAAACGACACATGTCAACTTTTGCCTAAATAAATAAAACCTAAGTTTTAGTTATACCTTATATAACAACTAGAATCGTACCTTAAGTACTACCAAAAAATATATATATTAAGATGATTGGGATTTCGGAATTTTCCCGTCTAGTACTAAATTCAGGAAAATATGACCCTCTATAAAACAAAGTAACAAACCCCATATATGGTCTCAGGTATCTAATCAACTACCACTATGAACTCATTTCACAGCCACAAAGATAAGTTTTTTTTTTTTGAACGGCAGAAATATTATTAATCATAACCAAAACCATCTGGCAAGATACTAGAGGCCAAAGTACAAAAAATTACAATCTAGAATACACAAATTACACATCTAGATCCTACTCGAAACTTTAACTGCTAAAACCGCAAAAAAGTTGAAAATCTTGTGCCAATTACAATGAAAGACACAAGAAAAAACCTCATCTACGTAGACCGCGCCACCGCTTTTCATTTCGAGATAGGTTTAAAGTACTAATTATTGGTCCGTGAGAATAGAGAAGAAATAAATAGAAAGTCATAATATTATCTCATTATAACACTGACTGATACCAGGGAGCTATTTATACATAGCAGGAAAAGCTCAAAAAGACTAACTACATACCAAACTTGTTCATATGAAACTTAGATGAGGCTGTTGTAATTTTGAACTAAAAGGGTCTCATAAGTCATAATACAATTATAAACCACAATTGCAGTGCAACTAGTTTACCCTTTGAAAAGTCGGTTCCAATTTCAGTTTTATCGGTACCGAACCGATGGGTCCCGAAACCGAAAATGACCCAAACTAAAAACCGATACCGAAACCGTATCCCCATCAGTACCGGTTCGGTTTCGGTAATCTTGCTCCTCCCTATAACCTCCTATAAGGAGCATGTCAAACATAACTTTATTCAAATCATAATAAGATGTTCATATTTATGGATAAATGTTAAAAAAGATACCATTTCACATAAGACATACTTTATAACAATTTCATACTCTAATTTGAAAATGTCAGCTACCATACCAGATATAAACATACATATCGACAAGTATTAGCATTTATTCCAACTTAGAACAACAAAACTGCAAAAGGCATATGTAGTTTACAATCTAATATTGTATATCGGTACCTGTAAACGCACAAGTATTTTACAACCCCTCAAATCAAGCTCTCTTCACAATCGTGACCGGATGAAAACCTTCTTGACATCAGTTTTAGCAGGAGCAGATGTTTCATTGGATTCAGCTGGCTCATCCTTACGAGGATCCAAATCCTTGGCACATAAGATTGAATCTTCATCATCTAGCCTTATAATATGCAAATCCTCCTCCATTTTTACCATACGTGCCTGCATCTCCTCCATCATTAACGTATGTCGTGGTTTACTGTTCAGATTTGCGGATTCTACAGAAGAGTGATCCTTTAATCCTTCCTTGACTATTTTATAAACGTTTCCACCTTCACATTACCAAAAACAGAATTAAAAAAAGGATGCAATTGATATTTGAGTAAGGTGGATCCATTAAACCCATTATGGTGTCTATATTGTAAACCAGATATGCTCTCTAAGCTTAATTAAGTGGTAAGAAACTACAAAGGACCCAAAGTTGATATCATGAAACCCATACATCACATAACAACCAAGGTTTAAATGTACGGAAACGAGCCTCGAGGCGTTTTCCCTTCGCCTCAAGAGGCGTAAGCCTCGAGGCGAACCGAGGCGTAAAAGGTCGAGGCGGTATTAAAAAATATATAGAAATTATATATCTTATATATTAATAAAAATACTAGACGTCAAATAAAGTTCATAATCCAATCAAACAACATAATTTGCATCATCTCCCAACTCATAATCTTCATTGACTAAATCATCTTCGGAATCCTCATCACTCAAATTTATTTGAACACTTTTTCTCTTCCTAGATGTTCCTCTTGCACTTGCCTCACCACCTTCTGCTCTAGTTGTTTCGCCACCTTCCTCACCACTTGCACCCCAAAGCACAAATTATATATCTTATATATTAATATATTTATGTTAATGGATGTATTGACTAATTTAGGTCATTATTATAGAAGGAAAAATATATAATTGGCTCCAATTTTTACCCGCCAAAAATAGATATTGGCTCCAATATATTCCCGCCTACAATTCTTTCGGCCCGCCAAAAAAAAAAATACGCCTCATACCGTACTAACGCCTCTTACGCTTCTACACCGCCTCATTCAACAGAGGCGTACGTTCCAACAGACTACCATGAAGCGCCGCCTCATAAACGGTTTATGCCCGCCTCGCCTCGAGGCGCCGCCTCACGACGTTTTTTTAAACCATGTGCTCGGTCACTCACCATTGTTGACTAGGAACTTTGGCTATGAAGCATGATAAGATCCTCAAGTAAATAGTGTTTAACAGCTTAAGAATTTTACTTTTATTTTTATAGACAACTTTATCCCTCGAGTCCCCTTTGAAAAAAGAATACAGAATATTCTCGTCTATCCTCTAGTAAAGCCTATGAACTCCCCATATTATCATGTGAACAGCCCCTACCTTTTTTAGTTTTTTCATGTGTAATTACCTTTTTGTTGAAGAGTTCATACCCAAAAAATGGATTGTGATTAGAGATTACAAGTCTCTATTCGTAGCACTTCTTGATTTGTCTTGTTTCATTAAAACTGATCTAATGATTATTATCATCCCAACTAGTTAGTTGATCGGATCTACTTAAGCAGATCATTTTTTAGTCTATTATTGGTTTGTTGGATAATCTTTTGTATTGGTATCAAGTCTACTTTAACTAGATCGCCTATTATTCATTTAGATAATAATTCACTATGCCATCATAATAATGGCCACCTTAAAAACGTATATTTCTATAGACAGCAAGCATTTAGCATATATTTCTACAGCAATAAATCAAGCACTGAAATTCAAACTTTAGTGAGTCTCTACAATAAACCCAAGGGGACCTTAGTATTGAACATAATGTTTATATAACATATGGTAAAAGTTTGAAACACTTACCCATAGGCCCAGTTCTTGTTTCTCGGCTGTAAGCGATCAAATCCTTTGTTCTATTAACCACTTCCAAAGTAGTTTCTGTTGTGTTAGAATTGATCTGATGGTTGTTATCGTCAAGTAGTTATTTGATCTAGTTAAAAAGATCATTTATTGAGTCTATCATTGGATTGGTGGACTATATTCTGTATTTGACTATATGTATCAATTCTAAGATTCTATCTAATTAAATCGCATATCGAGTCATTTAAATATATTTTCACAAAAGAAAACACAAAACGGTATACCATGACATCTTAATAATGGCCACCTTGAAAATGTATATTTCAATAGACAGCAAGAACTTAACACATATTTCTGAAAATGTGGGATTGGTATCGTTGTTGTTCTACGCCATACATGTAAGCACTAAAACTAAAACATTAATAAGCTCCAGTAACCTAGGGGACCTTAGCATTTTGTAACATCATGGTTAAAAGACATATGGTACAAGTTTAAAAACCTTACCCATAGGTCCAGTCCTAGTTTCTCGGCTGTAATCGATCAAATCCTTCATACTATTAACCACTTCTGATATCTGTAGAGAAAACCAGTGTTCATGTTATGTAACCAAGTCAAACAAACAAATTCAAAAATGGAAATCAGACATCTAATAGGTACAACTCAGATGACATCTGTACAAAACTACTCCATGATATAAAAACTGAAACATATATGGACAAGGGGGAACTTTCCGCCAAACAGGTAAAATGAGATACAGCCAAGTCAACACTAGGAATCCCTTTTGATTAAACAAAAGGAAAGACAGTTTCTTGTGTTCTCTATTGATAACTATGCATTTACCTCACAATCACTATACGTATTGCATCACTATAAATCATTTTCAAATTATCTTTCTTTCTGTTAAAACAGTTCTGCTTAGTTGCTAGTACTGGGTTTCAATAAATACAACTTTCAGCGAACTTCATCAACCATTACATGTAAAGAAACTAGAGTTAAAACAACTAACCAACATAATATGGAAACTTTATCCTTGACTAATTACCTGAAGACATCGAACATATCTCTTTGTATATCCTAAATCATTAACTAATGGTACTTCCAATGCTTTTGCCAGCTGACGAGCTGAAGCAACAAACCTGCAACATAAGAGAATTGATTCTCTCAAACAAATTTAGAAACTGATCACAGATATCCGAAACTAACCATCAAAAGCAACTTGGTGAACATAAGAATGATAATATTACGGTATATGAAATTTAGGCATGTATGAAATGAAAGGTTAAAAATACAAAGAACATTCAACGCCCAGTTGAACGTCTTATTGGTAACACATTACCTAGTTATAAATAGTGACATACACCAAAACACCTTATCAGTAGGTAAACAAACTCTGCAGTTCCAACAACATAAAACATAATCCCCGGCCAATTATATGAAGGCCGTCGTGGCTATGCTGTTGCTTTCTGCCTGCGTTTATCTTTTTCTTAACAGGTGGTGGACTAAAAAGATTATCTACCAACTCACTGAAAAACAAATATCATTTTACAAAATGAAACGAACCTAATTAGATAAATCCGGGCATATTTTCTATGCTTTCATGGTTCGAAAAAATTGATTTAGAGAAACAAATGATGTCGCTATATGACTTTAATGAGGCTTGGCTTTAAGCAACAGACACAACTTCTCATATTTCTTCTCAAACATTCAACTCATCTATTAAAGCAAGGTGTTCCCAAATGTGTTCTCAATTTTTTCTCAAATAAATTCAAAAGACAGTAAACTAAAACCAACAAAACCTTAAATGTGAGTGATACTTAAAGAGACGATTTAAAGAGCATCAAAAACATAAAGCGAAAGGTACGACAGTGAAAGCAGCAAAACATTCAAAAAAAAACAAAGAAACGCAAATGGGACCTACATGTTACAATTGTTCTGCAATTCTGGTACGGACAAACTTGATGAAGCATTTTGAGTCGAAGCCTGATATTTCTGAGCTGCGTTACCTAGCTGATTAACCTGCAAAAGAAAATCAAAGCACAATTACACTATCAACGGATCATTTTATTTGTTGTACAACCATATACACGAATCATGTTTGCCAACAAGCAAAATGCATCTTTGATGAGAAGCATATGCAATAATTCAAGTGTAACTAAGATTAAGTAGTTCATACATCCAACTGATTCGTATTGCTGTTCTAATTGAAAGTTATGCATTATCCAATGATTAGCATTTACCTGTGGAATCAGCAATCTCCTAGGAATAAGCTCTTCATGACGCCGAGCACAGAATTCCCAAGAGCATATCTATGTTTTTCGGGAAAAAAATAGTTGGTACACAACTATTTACACATGCAGAAATTAAGCAACATCAACTGTTTACAACAATAATAAAAGTCTGACCTTCAAATCCGCAGAGAAGACTATTCGTAATTGACCATCACGGACCACCCGCAATTGCTCAAAAACACTTTCTTGTATGGCTTTTGCATAGTCCAAGACAATTTGACCCGAAGAGTTCTGATATTCTCGGGGCATATCAACGTAAAGGAGCTCCTCCAATGTACCGCTTTCATACTTTATTTTGAAAAGCCTGGGCAGAACTTCCACAGTGGCCTCTAAAAGCACATTCACATATATTAGCTGAAAACACAAACTAAATAAAAAATTATCACAACAAAACTATATATGAAGAGCTTTTTTAGAAATTTTGAAAAATAGCTCAAACATTGAAAGAATAATTCACCGTTTGTCCGCATGTACAAACAGAGAGCTCCAATTGTAACCCTATACGGACTTAAATAAATTATAATTCATGCGAAGTTCAACTTCCAAATTAACTTCCAGCTAAAATGACATCTTACAAGGTTTTTTTTGGGTAAAGGTTACCCTGATGAATATTATCCACCAACAAATATAAGTGTTAAGTACAAGTAATGTGACTTCTTGCCACATCTTACAAGGTTCTACAAATGGGCTTCAGGTTCATATTTTCTACTTTACTAACTACACTAGGACCTACGGTAAAAGGACACCTCGTCAATCCAAAGTACTTAATGAAATTAGAAAATAAACATGTATGAAAAGCTGCCATATACGCAGCATATTATGAGCCAGTCATGATGCATGCAATATTTCATCCAGCATCTGAAACAGAGATCATGATTTCTTTTCCAAATACATATAGATAATAAGAGTACCAAACAAAAAGATTTGGGAAAGAAAAATAGAAAAAACCTACCAAAACCACGGCCTGGCTTCTTGTTGCATATCTCACAATGCCATACGTCCTGCATGATTATAAACAAACATATCAATACGTTACTTTAACTGATAAGCAACAATGAAATCATTGTCTTATAATACTATCTCTAAACCAAAAAATACTGAGAGTTATCGAGCCTGCCGTAGTTAATAAACAACACATAATAAGAAATGACGACATTAATAGAAGTATATAAGATAAAAACTGCAGGTTGATACCTTGTGTAACTACAAATGCAACAAAAATTTCTCCAGTAAAGTAACTCACCTGAGGAAAAACTCCAGTCGTATGACGTCCATTACCATATAAAGAAACACACCATTTCTTTCTGGCATTAGGAGCAAAGTACTCGGCCACAAATTTTCTCCAAAACTCAATGTTGTTGTCCTGCAAAAGAATAAAACATAAACACCACCTCAAACAGTCCAGAATCTATAACTTTACTCAAGCAACTCATACGTACTTCAGGCCTATGTTGTTGCTGATACATATAATGTGTCAACCGTCTCGCACACATTCCAGGTTCATACACTGGTTTTGCAGGAGATCTCATTACTAAATTTTGTTGTTGAAACTGTGATTGAATTGAAGGACGCTGTTGAGGAATACTTTTTAATAGATGTTGTTGTTGTTGTTGCTGTTGAAGCTGCAAGAATCTCTGTTGATGTATAAGATTCATTTGTGCAGCTGAAGCCTGAGGCGATTGCCTTGACATGTGAAGCAACTGCTGCTGCTGCTGCTGTTGTTGTTGTTGCTGCTGTTGATGCAGAAACAATGAAGGGTCAGAATGTTGGGGCTCCATTTTTATAGATGGTAAGTTTCTCATTGTCTGAATCTGTTGCGATTCCATTTTGACCTGACCAAGATTTCGCAAGGCTTGCATCTGTTGAGAATTTTGGTCATTTGACACCTGTGGCTCCATTTTCACGTGTCCTAATCCACCGGGACTTGTTTGATAATGCTGCTGCTGCTGCTGACTCTGTCGCAAGTTTGGAGATTCTCGTTGTTGCTGCTGATCTGGCAAGATCTGATTCGCAGATGAATTTGAAAAATGTTGACCTGATGCATTTGCATTGACCATATTTGACGGACCAAGGGATGAGGAGGAAGGGGTATTGAAACCACCCATCCCATTTCCGATGTTGGGCAATGGATCAGAGTCGGTTGCCCCGTTATCAATTATACCCCTTATTAGAGAAGTCCCGGGGGCTGAACTTGGCCCACCACCACCATTACCATAAGACTGGTGAAGAAGGGAAGAAACATTCCCAAGCATGTTCATGTTATTATTAAACTGATTACGTGGTGACACAAGGGAAGGAAACCCAGATTGAGAGCCACCCCCTTGACCACCACCACCACCACCACCCAATAAAGCAGAATTTGACCGCAGCATTGAAGATGGAACAGACTGAGCTCCCGCAAGTGGAGTCGGTTGCCCTGGAGGTACCATCTTCCCCGATCCAACCAACCAAAAAAAGAGCCTTATTTTCCTCTTTCTAAATAAACCACAACTACAACCTAAAACGACATGGATCCACAAAACTTTCTTCCTACCTAAAACACTAGTCTACAATTTCTAAATATCACCCAAACCAGCAAGCAACTGGAAGTTTAAACAAAACGAAATAAAAAAACTTGACATGCTTGGCTGTTAAACTTCAAGACTAAATATAACTGCTTCTGCATATATAATATAATAATAATAATTCATCATTACAAAGAATTAAATTCAAAATAAGATGGACTAAAAATATTAGAAATTTAAAATTTGGAAACTAAATCTTGAACTGCAAAAAAGATAAATTAATATATATATATATAATATAATTTAAATAAGGAAAATCTAACAGAATCCATATATATAGCTAAAATGAAGAAGACAGTAAGTAATAAAAATTGAATTGAGTGTGATACCTATCTAGGGTTACAATCAAAATTTTCAGATAATAGATAATAATAATAATAAAAGACCGAAATTAATAAATCAGTAAACTCACCAGTATAACCAACTGAATATAAAGTTGTTGTTAGTTCACAGACACATAGACACATACACTGTGTGTTTTATATGAATAGTATTGTTCTTTCTGTATGTATGTATATATATATGTAAAATATATTGAGGGGAAAATTGAAGGTTGTAAAAGGGAGATGAGGAGGGCTTGATGAATCTACTACTGCTACTTGTGTTGAGTGTTTTTGGAGACAATTAAAAGAAAAGGAATTTGGTATTCTTCGCTGTTTAGAGAGCGAAAGAAGAGAGAGAGTATATGTGTATTGGTGTTCCTTGCGGACGTCAAACCACAATTGTATCCGATTGAAATTTTTTTTTTCTTTCTTTCATTCCATTCTCTCTTTTACCTTTATTTTTTCTTCTATTCTCTCTCCCCAATGGAAGTCAAATCTAGTTCTTATGTGTCCTGTATGTATGTGTGGTATGATGAATGGGAATGGGAATGGGAATGGGAATGGGTCATCGAGTTTTAATTTGGGGACTATTTTATTCTTTCACACATTTAAATTCCTCGTACTATTACTATCACTAGTAGGGGACCCGCACATTGCAGCGGCAACAGTTTATAACGAGCGAGATGGCGTGACGGTAATAATTTACAAGTTGTTTATGTTACTTTCATGAGATAAGCGTTATGGCATCTAACCGTGTCTATCATTCTAAATATAAGTTGCGGAGTAAAACCTGAATATCTATCATTTTAAATATAAGTCGCATTAGCAAGGATTGAATCTTTATCTCATGAGTAAAACCTAAATGTCTTACCATTTAAACCATGAAGATATAAGTCAAAGAAATGATGATGTTTCCTGGAGTAAACATGATATATTACAAGACAAAAAGTATTGTCATAACAACTCACGTCCTATATTTAAGTACTAAACATTTATGGTAAAAAATGTTATGTTACTAAGATCCGTTCGGTTTTCAGCGAGATCCTTGTTACCATCTTCCATGTCATAGCCTCCAGCAGAAATAAAAGTACCTTTAAATGCTTTTCTCATTCGCACAAGTCTATCTGGGCATTCAACTTTTTCATCAACAGATTTCATCCTTGGTTCGACCATATGACAGTATGTGTAACATCCCTAACTTTTTGATTAGCGGTTGACTTGAGTCGTTAAGTCAACTTTGTGTTTCCGTTATGTGTTTATGTGTTTTAATGTGATGTTAATTATGTGCTATGTGATTAATTGTGTTAATTAAGAGATTAAAACCGTGCTTGTATTCCCGTTAGTAGTTATTGTCGTTTAAT
>JAOEHQ010047291.1:0-10935 GCA_025447715.1 Asclepias incarnata
TAATGCAATTGTCCCCCCCCCCCCCCCTAAAAAAAAAACAATTGATATACCCAAATTACCTTTACCTTTTATTCATTATTTTAAAACCTCTACTTGATATACCTATAATACTCTTAATGAAATTAATTTACACCATTTACCCATTAACTCCTAAAATAACTACACTACCCCCTTTACATCAGTAACATTTACGTCAATAGCCTACACTACTCACCATCGCTACCACCACCACCACCACCACAAGGCCGCTACCACCGTATAAACATCCTCCCCCTTTCTGAAAAAACCAATTGATCTACCCAAATTACCCTTATCTTTCATTCATTAATTTAAAATCTCTACTTGATATATCTATAATAACTTTAATAAAATAACTACACTACCCTTTTTTACATCAACAACTTTTACATCAATAACATATACTACTTGTCGTTGCCACCACCATCACCACCTGTTGTCGTCACCACCACACCGCCGCTACCACCATCGCCGCCGCATCGCATGGGGATCCGTCTGGTATATATTAAAATAAATTAAATGAGTTAATTGTATAAATAAAAAGTTTGACTAAATATATAAAGTAAGTATTAATTAAGATTTAAGCTGTAAGTTGCATATCAAAATTTTCTAACTTTCAGTATTATAAATTAGATTGTATTATATTATATTAGATAATATATATACTATATTAGTCGAATAGGCAAATGAATAGTTTCGCCCCTCTTCAGATCATGTCACGTATCTCACTTTGAATTTTGAATCCGTTCTGATCACGCCACATGTTTCACCTTGAATTTTGTTTTTTTTTTTATTTTATTTTAAGTTTTTGTTTCTTTTGGTTTCCTTGCGCATGCCCAACTTAGATTTATTTGTTTTTCCTTTTTGGATTTTGGTTATATGGAGTTGTATTTTTTTATTATTATTTGAATTAAGGATGTCAATACTGTACCCAACCCGAAACCCGACTTGAAACCGACCAGAAAAAAACCGGGTTAGGGTTGTGAAATCTCGACCCGTCAACCCGCTCACCCACTAACCTGATTTGTTCGGGTTGGGTTCGGGTTGACCCTTTGGGTTAACAGGTCGACCCGTCAACTCGAAAATATTTTAAGTTTATATAATTTTTAATAGGTCGATCAACCAACCCATTTGACCCGCCAACCTGCCAACCCACGACCCATTTGATCTGAAATCAACCCACCAACCCGTCAACCCACCAACCCATATGACCTGTTTGATCTGAAATCAACCGGTCAACCCGCCAACCCATCAACCCATTTGACCCGCCAACCCGATTTTTTTCAGGTTGGTGGGTTGGGTTTGGGTTGATAGGTTGTGGGACAGAGTTGAAATTTATGACCTGAAACTTTTAGTGGGTCGGGTTAGGGTCAGAGATTTTCGAATGACAAATCTGAATCAAACTTATATTTTATTATATGTATATTTTATTTATTTAATTTTTTGAATGACAAATTTGGGTTCAACGACATACCTTTTCAGATATCCAACTCCAATTAGAGATGGAACTCATTATGAGAAAACCTTTAGACTAATGGGAGTGGGGGCTCCTGATGGAAGCCTTGGAGGGGGCGTCTCGTGCCATGTGGCGCCCAGTCAGCAGAAGGGATGCCCCCTCCTTTTTCCTGGAGTGAGGGCTCCTGATGGACGCCCCTTTTTTTGTATTTTTTATTTATTGTGTTTGACTTTTATTTTTATTTTGTATTTTTTACTTTTACTTTTGTTATTACTTTTTAGTTTTATTGGAAAAAGAAATGAATTAAAATGAAAAAACAACTTGGTCAACATCACTTTCTGTAGCCACGTGAATTTACTTTCAATTTTAGCCGTTGCCTATTATAATATTATTGTTACATATACTTTCAGCCCGTCAGTAATCCGCCAGCCACAAAGCAAGACGCCTGTAGGGGCGGTGTACATGGCGTCGGTTTGGCGTCTTAGTGGCGTTTCATATCTGACCGACGTGCAACGACGCCTCGCTCCGGATAGTCTTATCTCCATTTGTAAGAGCATTTTGCTAACACCAAAATCTAAACCCAAGACTTTAAGATATAAAGTCCCCTCAATACCAATCCATCTATCGATTGATATCATGTACATGTTATTGTTTTAGGAAAAAAAATTTTCTAAAATATATTAATAACGAGAATTATGACTACAACAACATTCGAAAAATTCGAACTTGTTTTTTTGTCTTTCATTCTTTTCTCCATATGAAAAAAATACTTAGAACACAACTTATTTTGAAATTTTATATAAAAAAATTTCATTTAAAAATAAGGGATATCATCCGTACTGTAACATTACGCAATCTTAGGTATTGTATCTTTCACATACCGGGAATTTAATATGTACATTTAATAAACTTTATGGGGCAAAATGAAAACTTTTTTCTTAACAAATATGCATTACGGATCATTTCCTCTTAAAATAAGCTCAAGAATATAACAATATTTTCTTAAGAGAATTTAGTCAGATAAAATTGATGAGATCTTGAAAAGTATTATTATTTTTTCTCTGAAAAAAGAAGGCCTTAAAAAATTTGCTTGTCATCTCATGCTTGCAGACAAACACAACAACACACATCTCTCCCTCTTCCCCTTTCCACACCTTCTTCCTTCCTCTCTCCCATACCCAACCAAGTCCGACCACCATTGACCCAGCCACCGGCAACGAACCGCCGTTGACCACCACTGATCCAGCCACCGGCATCTTCTGTTAATTTTTCCTGTTAACCGTATGATTTTTTTATTTATTCATGATTGTTATTCTTATGCTCAAATTTCTTTCTTATCTTATAATAATAATAATCATAATTACTAATTCTTTCATAAATCATGTATAATCAATCTAATCATTTGACATGGATGATTTGTTTAATTAAATTATTTCATTAAAATAACAATATGTTTCTGAGTGTTACATGTGGATCATGACACTGTAGATCTTATCTGATGTTTATTTTTTCTATCTTTTATATTTAATAATTAATTTTATGCAGGATTAGGATCCTCCTGAGTTGAGATCAATATAAAATTAGTGGACCTTTTATTTATTGCTATGCCCTGTTGCATATATGAGCTATTCTCTGTTTTAGGGATCGATCAATTTTAAGGATAATTTGTCATGATTTGCTTTGAATGCCAAATTGTTGCTTTCGGGTTCAAAACTGATTATTTGTAATTATTCGGATCCAATTAGTAATATGTGAAAAAACATAATAAGTACGAATTACAACTAATAATAATACTGAACTTGCTATTGAAGATATCGTTTTCTCGTTTACTCTTTATCTCGTTTACTAACTGTCGTGGCTTGTTTATGCAGTATCCTTCAGTCCATTGCTTGTCGCCATCATTTACAATTAAGTAAACTTGTTGACTGGTCATAAGAGCCAGAGCTGTTTTTCACGGTATAATGCACTAAAAAGGAGACGTGCATGAGATATTATTTATTGTGTAAAGTACTACCGAAATGGACTTAGCAAGTTACTTTCCGACTGCTGTCATGAGTTCCTTGAAAAATGCGTCTGAACTGATCACATTTGTATATGATGCGCCGTTTGCTCGGGCTGTTGTTTTCGGTGTGAACATTGGAGGTATGTATACTATGGAAATCCTCGTTAATTGGTCCCAATAAACTTCTGAATCTGAGGTTGACTATTTCCATTCACGTTGACTTGTAGGCCATCTGTTTGTGGAAGGTCTACTCCTAGTTGTCATCATCTTTTTATTATCTCAGAAGAGTTACAAGCCACCTAAACGTCCTTTAACCACGAAGGTTTGTTTTTTTCTTTTTTAATAGTTGGCGTCTCGTTTTGGCTTTTTAACTTTGTGTTCTGATGTTTGTAGGAGATAGATGAGCTATGTGATGATTGGGTTCCAGAATCTCTTATACCGCCTGTAACAGAAGAGATGAAAAAGGAAGCTCCAGTACTGTTAAGGTGTCTCTCCCTCTTTCTTTCTATACCCACATATAGACATAGAAATATACGCGCACACACATAATATGCATAAACTATACATACATGTACACATATGTCTTCGTGTATGTGGACACATAAATATATATACATATATGCGTATATGAGTAAATTTTTTGTATATGTGTGATAGCCATGCATACATATGTGTACATACATACACACAGTTCTTTTCAATTGTTGGTCCAATACAGACCCGTTGGGTCAAATGTGCATATGTTAAAGGTTCTATTTTTTTTAATACCTTGGTCATTGACTAAGGATCCTTGTGAACAACCCCACTTTAGAAATGTTTTAAAAATCATAGGCTGGATTTGATGTCATTTGTTATCCATGTTCTCCATTGTTTCCTTCTGGCTCTTACTACTTTATCGCTCCTATTGTTATTTAAGACAATATAACATTGTAGGATGTTAATTGACCAAAATGCTGTCATGTGAGAGCGAAGCATGTCGATGACAAACATTAAATTGCATACAAGCTTCGGAAACTCGCAATTTGGACTCCCCTTTGTGGCGAAATTTTTTCAGAGTAATCGGCTACTCGGGGAGTAATCGGGGAGTACTTTGATCGGGATTTTTATATATAAAAATAATATTTTTTGAAATTATATGTAAATATGTAATAGAAAATTAGAAGTAGACTAGAAACTTTAAACTTAAACATAAATGTTTACAAACATAAAACATAATATTTCATAGTTCAACATATATAAAAATATTAGTTAATAGATTCACACTTTCTCTTCATTGGAATTTCTTTAAAAATTTTATTTTTAAGGTTTGACCCGATTTCTCCGAGTTTGACCCGCCTTTGACCGAGTTTCTAGTCCGAGAGGAAAATCACCTCGGCTGGGCTCCGAGTTGCAATTCCTCCCCGAGTACTCGGCCAAGTTGTGCAAGTTTTACAACACTAATTGCATATTGTATATTTAGCTAAAAATATTTCAAAATGACTTTTATGTGATTTGTTTATGTTACATTCTGAAAAATTTTGTATGCCATTTACATACACACCAAAAAAACTTAAAAATTGAACCAATACATAACCATAATAGTTGGCATTACATACAGTGCAGCAGGACCTCATGCAATTATCAATGGCAAAGAAGTGGTTAATTTTGCTTCAGCAAATTACCTAGGATTAATGGGACACGAGAAGTTACTTGTGAGTAAACCTACCTTGATAATTTACTTTACTCATTTGCAAATCTTATTTTTTTATTTAAATTCGATATGGCAGGATTCATGTACCACTGCACTGGAGAAATATGGTGTTGGTTCTTGTGGTCCTCGTCAATTTTATGGAACCATTGGTATAAGTTGTAAAAAGCCACTACAGGCTCTCTTTTGACTAAATCTGACGTTCTTATAAGTTATAAGCTTAAGAAAGCCACTACATACCTTCTTCTGACTCTTTCTTTTCATCTAGATGTTCACCTTGACTGTGAAACCAGAATAGCAAACTTTTTGGGTACCTCCGATTCCATTCTCTATTCTTATGGACTCTCAACTATGTTCAGCGCAATTCCAGCATTTTGTAAGAAAGGAGATCTCATTCTTGCGTAAGTTTTGTTTTGTTTTGTTTCAAATTTGATTTCTTGCTCTTTGCTATACTCTACTAATTTCTGTTCCTATTAAGTACAATTTGACTTTTGAAATCCGTATATCATTTCCATAATTGGCTTGATTTTATTTGTTTTGGAGACATTGAACTTTGTTATCAATTATACTTCCATAGTTCTACTAGAAGCTATTATTGTAATTTTCTTTAACTGTTAACGTAGCAAATAGGCCATAGAGAGTTGGAGACCACTGGGCCACATGTCTACCTACCAACTGAAATATAAATTCTCGCGCATAATCACAGAACGGCACCTTCTATTAGATTAGCAAGATGGGAAGATTAGGGAATGTTTAAATCGTGTATTGTTGTTACGGATCGGTTTGGCTTGACCCGGAGCATTTTTTTTGTCCAAAATCTTCAATTTTCTTTAGTAGCTATGTGCCAAATCTATATAATTACGTAAAGTATACTATTTCAACAATATTGCCATTTGTTGAATAAAAAGATTTACGAGGTTTTATGCATTAGAAATACATTTGTGGTGACTTTCAACCTGGTCCATTTAACTCTCTACACCTGTTTCCTTGCTATTTTTATTTTATTTTAATTGTTTTACCTGCTAGAGTTAAAATATAACCTGAATCTAATTGGTAATTTGGTTAAAATTGCTGCCTTTACCTTTTATGGTTCTATCATTTCCACTATGCCTACTCAAAAAAACATCCCAGTAAAACTTTATGTGTAATAATCTTTGCTTTAAAACGTTCACTTCTATTCTAGAGATGAAGGCGTTCACTGGGGGATCCAGAATGGTTTATACTTGTCAAGAAGTACCATTGTCTACTTCAAGCACAACGACATGCAGTCTCTACAAAGTACACTAGAGAAAGTCACACAAGACAACAAGCGAGCTAAAAAACTGAGACGCTACATCGTTGTGGAAGCTGTATACCAGGTATTTCTAGTCGGTTATGGTTATGGTCCTTTTTACTCAAATTCAGTTTCGGTTCAGTTAAGCTCTCCGTATGGGCTCGAGGTTTGGTTAACAAATTAGTGTTTACTAGCAGAAATCTTAAAGAGGCCAAGACTAGTCAGATTAATAAATTTAGATTATGTTGTTGCTCGTATAGGATTTGTGGGGTTGACTCATTAGGCTTGCTGGACTGCTGATACTGAACTAGGCATAAGATTGGCTTGGACAGTGAAAATGAAATCACTTGGGCTCACCAAGCTTTTTGGATAAGTTGGTTCACAAGCCAGCTCATCTTGTCTAAAACCCCTTATGGAAACATAGATATGATTATGATGTTTAATATAAGTTGTCTGCAATGTTCAGAATTCTGGTCAAATTGCTCCATTGGATGAGATTATCCAACTAAAGGAGAAGTACAAGTTCCGTGTTTTATTAGATGAGAGCAACTCTATTGGTGTGCTTGGAAAATCTGGTAGAGGTCTTACTGAACACTACCAAGTTCCGGTATTCGATCTGTTACTCTTTCTCCCTCTCTGGTTTCTCGGTGTTTAGTATTCATTTATAACTGGAAAAGGGTGATGTTGGTCTTACTGTTGTAGATTGATAAGATAGATATTATAACTGCTGCTATGGGACATGCCTTGTCTTCAGAAGGTGGGTTCTGCACTGGAAGTCACAGAGTTATTGATCACCAAGTATGTACTAGTATTATGGCATACATTACATCAACTTAAAACTAACATGTTTAACATTGATTCAACGGGATTATTCTGAATTTTAAATTTTATTTGGGTTTATGAAGTTTAAGAAAAAGCAATATGTATGATTGATGTTCTGAAGCTCATAAAGTCCTGTATGTTACTGTAGCGCCTCAGCAGCTCTGGCTATGTCTTTTCTGCATCTCTTCCTCCATATTTGGCAAGTGCTGCGATTGCTGCTATTGATGTCATTGACGAAAATCCTCAGCTCATATCAAAGTTACGAGATAATTCTAAAATATTAAGCACAGGTTTGTCTCCGGTGTTAATTAGAACTACTCTCCTTGTCTGAAGAAAACAGTATTCTATATTTTCATTTTGGGATGTTCCATGGAAATCACATATAACTAATGTATGAATTTTCACTGAGATCAATTACAATCATAGATATCATTATTTTTTTGCAAGATGCCTCTCTTTTATCCCTGTATAAGGAAGTTTTGCACATTATTCACCACAATGGTTTTCTACTAGATTTGGTGCTTAGAAACTTCGACGTCATTAAATATATATTTCATTAGAACTTATTAATGTGAAGAATTCTTACCTATTATTTGGGTAATTGCAGGATTGTCAGGAATACAAGGCCTTGAACTTGCAAGTGATATAATGTCACCCCTTGTTTTCCTCCGACTCAAGAAATCAACTGGGTCCTTGAAGAGTGATCTTCAATTACTTGAAGATATTTCTGATCGGGTAAGTGTTGACCTTCGCCTTAAAAGTCTTGCCAGGATGCATTGTTAGGTTGCCTAATACAATTGATAAATTTACTTTATGCTGTATACAGTATAGGTCATTTAACATACATTGAAGATCCTCTCAAGTTATATATCAACTTGATAGGTCAAGTTGTGATTTTTGTGAGTGTAAAATATGTGGGGTCTTTACCGTGGGTCCGGTTTATATATTTTATTAGTTTAGCTTCTCTCACAAACTCAACTTGACCAAACAAGTAACTTTAGAGGATTCTCATCCGTTTGCTTGTGGAAAATTGCAGGTACTGAGGGAACATTCGGTTTTTGTAACAGCTTCTAAACGATCGATAGTTGATAAATGCAATCTTCCTGTTGGGATCAGAATGTATGTCTCAGCTGCTCACACAGAATCCGACTTGCAGAAAGCATGTGAATCATTGAAGAGTGTCGCAGCTTCAGTATTAGCAGAACAAATCTAAACACAACAACGTAGCTTCTCATTTTGAAACAGTTTTGTGAAACAAAAGTTTGAAATGTCTTTATTAGCGAGGGTTTATGTCACCATTTCTTGACATGCTAGTTGGTTTTTGTTCATATAGATTTATCCCGCGAACTTCGAAATTTCAGGTTAATTTATTATTGTTATGTGCTTTTTCTTGATGTATTCTTTAGTACTTGCTTTCAACTGATCTATAGTGCTAAAGATCAAAATGAAACTGGTGTTGAATATATGCTTGTTCAAATTGCCTAGTTGGTTTCTTCAGACACACACACACACACACACACATATATATATATATATATATTTACCATCTGATTTGTTTCAACTATAAATGCAGTGGAATTCAAGGTTAAAACCCTATAGATAATAGAAAATTTTCTTTTACCTTGCGTAACTTGCATATAAGGCAGTCACTAGACCATTATGCATGATAATAGCCTGTTTCATATCCCATACCATTGTAAGCAGCAACACCAGCACTATTCTTACTCAATCCCCCCCGGCCTGGCATTTCATTGCTTCCATATTGTTGCCATACCTGCTGTTCTCGCATGAGCAAATTTTGCTGCTTCTCCATCTCAGCAATCCGCATGTATGCGGGTGGCGGAATTGTGAGGGTTGCCGCAAAAGGGTCATGTGGGCCAACCGATTTTATGGTTCCATCAGGTGCGGGCAATGCTAACATGGCTGTAACCAATCTGGGCATGACGACACTACTGGAGCTCCCACTGTCCAGCTGGTTATTGCTTACATGTTGTCTCACAGCCCATTGATCATACATGTTGTTTAAGAGTAAGGAATCAAGACCACCTGCCATATCAGCCTTCTGTTTGGATAGATTGCTAGCAGATTCCACCAGTGCCAGTTTCCAGTCAGCTGAACTGTTATCTGCTACTGGTGTTTGCCAAGCAAATTTTACTTCAGGCTCTACATTTGAAAGAAAACTTGCCATGAGCCATTGGTATTGACGTTTGCAGGTGCAGAGAACAAAGCAAGTGCTAGTTTATTGCCATGGGAGTCTGCTGACATAGCATCATCCTTCAGATTCAACAGGTCTTCAATTGGCGGGGGTACAGGCACTGCAGTCATTGGCATAGGTGATGGTGTGGTGGTGGGTAGTGATTTTCTGGTGGCCGAAATGCCTTTATTTCATTCATATTAGGTGATGAATCACTTCCATTATCCAACCTTTCTGTTACCTTGATGTTTCATTTGTGGAAAATGGTCAAGCAAAACTCCCAGCAGCTCACACATATCAGCATAAACCTTGAAACTTTCCTTCAAAACAAGTTGTACGACAAAGAGCACCGTCCTACTATCTTTTGCATTCCCAATTGGCCTACAAGATAAAACCCAATCAAGAAGGCTGTTGGTCCGATATTGTTTAATGGTAAAGTAAAAACACTAAGCAACAACAATAGAGCTAATAGGTAATTTAAACACAAAGTATAATTTCAAATGATGTTTTTCTTTATTAATGAATAAGTAAAGAAATACAAAAAGAGTAATGAGGAATGAAGGATTAAACAACTAATTTTAATCCTAATTACTCTTCACTGATTACATATTTCACTCACAGAAACCTAAAATACGTTTTATCTAAGAACTGCTGATAAAAGTATTTTCGATAATATACTATGAACACAGAGTTGTAGAATATTATATTGATTTTTTGAACACACAGAATGACATGATTTGTGTCCTTTATATAGGCAACATGCGAAGGTTGCATGGAGAGAGATTGTACACCTGTCACAAACTTATTGGACACGTCTACAATCCTAGGATACATAGGATACAAATCATGACTTTTTGTGAAAGTTGTCAGAAGGATGTCTCCGACATGACAGGTGCATATCTGATAAGGGTCAGATATTTGTTGCATGAACTCATCAACAACAATGAAAGTTTTTAAGAATCTTGATACTTCAAATTCTTTTAAGTACTTTCCTGTGAGACTTCTTTCATCAGCGAGTATCTGCAAACTCCTGTTGATGACAATTGTATCTTCAGTAGGTATTTAAACATCAAAGTTATTTCCACTTAACTATTGATGGCTCTTTCATCAACATTCTTCTTCGATATTAGGTGACTGTTTATACTTAATATGATCTATGATGATACATATTAACTAATAACTGCTGATTAACATAATCAATAATTATTTTAACTTATTAAATTCTAAAGTCCATTTTGGGACTAACAAAGGCAACGCAACTGATTCAGTTTCTCCAAAACCTTATCAATTTTCATTTCTCTTAAGGGACTCGTGACTTTTGCAACTATTTTATCAGCATGCCTAACTGATTCACTCAAATCACCATAAGATCTTTGATACGACTTTACTTTTGCTCAAAGACAATGTGTAACATTTGCAAAAATTACGAATTAATTAATTACGATTAATTAAGTTAATTTTCACTCTTATGAGTTATCTAGGA
>JAOEHQ010047292.1:0-10934 GCA_025447715.1 Asclepias incarnata
TCCAAATGGGATAAGGTATCAGCTGTACATATTGCATGCTAGATTTCATTGTGATGTGTTGCAAGTTTCAGAGGTGGTAACATATAGTTGGGTTGGGTAACGGGTTTTGGCTGGAAACAGGTCATTATAGTAAAGCCTGTTTACCAGGTCAGGTTGGTTAACCTGCAAGCAACTATTTGTCCATGTTTTATATATCTTTTATAAATGCATAACGCATCAATTATGATTGCAAAATATTATTACGACAATAGTTTGTATTCTTTTGTTAACATAATGATGTTCGAGATTAGATGCGAGATTAGATGCATTTGACTGGTTCAACCATTTGAAATAAAACACAAACCATGTCACCTATTAATGTGTAGAAGCGTCAGATTTGCCACCTCTAAAAGTTATAGTAGATGGTCTACTAAGGTAATTTGTGTACACATTATTATCATTCTCAGGTAGATGGGAACAGAAGACATCCTCTTGCCACCAGCGGACAAGATTCTGTATCTAGTGTTGGGTCAAATGCAGCACTCTTATCCTCTTCTAATGCTGGGAGTGGGTACACAGCCTTTGCGTGAGTCCTTGAACCATTTTTAGTCGTTATCATTTCTTTCTGCTCACATTGATTTAAACTATCCAATCTCTATTTATTGTGCCAGATACACCAAGAGCTAATATTGCTTACATATGCTTGTATGTGTACGTATGTATGTGTATATAATGCGTCTGTGCCTTGATGAGATCTTTTCCAAATCCACTTTTTGTCTAAACAGATAACTTAAAAAGCCACCTTCTAGATTTTGATAAATGTCTTTTGGCTTCTGAAACTAGCATCATATTTGGAACGTTTATTTTGATAATAAGGGAAAATAGATTTCATTAATTGAACCATATGGATATGGTATATGCTTTTCTTTCCGTCGCCATATAGGGTTACTGTAAATCGATACTTTAAATCTGTAAGATAAAAATATAAACAATCACATTATTCTCAACATGCAGCTAGATGTCTGTGTAACACATCTTTTTAACATAGTAACAACAACATCAACACTACTCTATCCCGTCGAAGGCGGGGTCTGGATCTTTCAGTATGATGCTGACTACATTGGTAGCATGTATATATGCTCACGCAAACCAGTATAATAACATTTGTTTGTTTAATTTGATCCATGTTTTGAATTTGATCCATCTTTTTAACATTTGTTTAATTTGATATGCTTATCCATTATTGGTGCTGAATATGTTTCTTCACTTATTGTCTTCTATCATATCCTCCTAAGTATAGGTTTATAAGTATTGATGCAAAATAAGACAATATGAACAATGGACTGAAGTAAATAATACATAACGTGTACGTGTTGTTTTAAAGCCAAAATACATGTAAAAAGCTTAGTGTCTGAAAACCCAAAATCTTCAACCTCATTCACTTTTCAAGATCATCTGAATTTAGTGTTGTTACCAATCAACAGTTAATTGATGTACTATTGAAAACCTACTGGCCGGTTGACTGAATAACTTGTCAAAACAACTAAGCAAAAGCAATCCATCAAGATATGGGAATCCAAATTGTGGCATGAAATTAGCATTTGCTAATATGTCATGAGTAGGCCGATAGGATGTATTTTTCTTTTGTTAGGAGAAGTGAGAACATAGATATATCTAAAGATGAAAGCTTATTTGGATTAAGTCATCGATTGTTACAGTTTTGTTACAGTTAATCTGTTCATATAAAAACGGGTGAACTCAGTTTATATTTTGTTGATGATGGGTCAGGCATTAAATTGAAAAAAGAGCTATAAAGGAAACAGGTGAATTATTGCCAGTAAAGAGTGCTCAAACATGTTGGTTTAACAAGATTAGATTATCATTATTCATTATAATTTCGTAGCCATAATACATTAGTTATGTTGGAAATTTAAAAGTTGGAGAAGAGGATGTGGATATTGAGCCTCATTTTTTTTCGTACCTTAATAACTAATTTTCACCATTTTGACACTCTTGTTTCTTATTTGAAAACCAAAAGAAGATGAAATAGATGACCTATTTATTTTTATAGTATGGTCATCTGCATAGTAGATATTTCTGATTTTGGACTGATATGAACACAAATATCATTAGATTGGCTCTGCAACGGGAAGTTTGAGCGAGAATGATATCTGCAATTTACTGCATATGTGTCATCATGTGTGTATGCATGCGTGTGATTCATGAACTGTGGTACCGTACTTGAGCAGTATGAGTTACTATTTAGTTCTTTTAACACATTTTTTTTATAGGCTTATTAGTATGGGATTGGATATGATATATAGTGTTTGATTAATGGGTAAAATTTTGAAATTAGAAATCAAATCCATGAATTTGAGCATATGTTAAACCCATAGCCATAGTGGTACCAAGATTCAAACCAAAACACCCCCTTAGTTTTATGTCATTTTTTACAGTGATTGACATTTTAATCGTATCTGGTAATAACATGTCAAGGCGACGGGAATTCTAAATAGATTACAGTTTTTGCTCACATAGTATAAGCTTACTTTTGAAGGATATTGTTTTTTATAGTTGATTGAGTGTAAGGGTTTCCTGAAATAGTCTTAGGTACTTTATCTTCTTTTCTTTTTTTGTTTCTTGCATGAACACAAATTTATTAAACATCTATTTGGTTATGCTTTTTTTTGTTTCTAAGATTTCTGCAGACTTTAAAACGTTTTATGATTTTATGAATTATAGGCAACAAAGATGAAGAGAGGCAGAGGAAAGGAAGTCAAGTGACAGAAAATTGGATAGAAGATCATGAATGATTTGTATTTCCTTCAGTTATTCACTTGTAAGTAGGAGAAACATTCTAGTCTCGTTTTTCGGTTAGGTTTAGGTTTCCAGGGAAAATGTGATAATTTTGTTGCTTTTATGCTACTTTTTTTCCCGTTATTATAGAGAAATTCACAGATGAAAATTTTACAGGATATGATTTGCGGGAAGCATTTTAATCATTATTGAAATGTCCAATGTAGTTGGTTTGAACTTTCAGCTGACGGAATCCAAACTTAGAATTTGCTTGAACACTAAATCCAAAACTGCTCATGAGCATTTATTTATAGGTTCATACCTAATAAACCCTACTTACTTCCATCAAGATGCGTTTAAGTTTATAACTTTGTGTCTTGTGTGTGTACGTAGGAAAGAGATATATAAAGAGAGCGAGAGGGAGATGGAGGGTAAAGATGGCTTGTTCCAGGACGTGTCAGATTGTAGATGAATTCATAACATAAATTTTTGTATGAAATCAACTTTAGCCTGTGTTCATGTGGACATGTGGTACCGGAGTCTCACTAAAAAGTATAGCAGATACTGATGTTACCAAATTTACACAGGAGTGCAAGTCGTTTCCTTGAGACCGTATAGGATTGATAGATCGAAAATGTATGTGGCAAGAGAATTTGTAAATGTTCAATTGTATAGTATATATAGTTTTGGCTATGTAACTGGTATCCGTGTATTATATAAACTAGATTTGAACAATAACAACCATAATCCTTAGTTTACATGGAGGTTGTTAAGATCTTGATCTTAAAATTTTAAGATTTCACTATCGTGATAATAGGATCTATATAGGATCGATAGAAGCCCAAGATCGGTATAGGATCTCTTTCTAGATAATAGAATTTTGTTAGGATTCGATCTTGTTTGGCTTGAAATAGTTAATAAGAAAATCACCAATCATCTAAATTTGGTTATAAAATATTAGTATGTTAATTGTTACATGACTTCAAAAGGTAAATTTTATCATTTTTCATATTCCAAAAGTTAAATGCCTTATAATATAGATTATTAGACATCAAACTTTACCAATTCGAACTCATATATTTGGTATTGAAATATTTGTCATAGGTTTTTTGTTTTTGTTTTTGTTTTTGTTTTTTACACCAATCGTAGAACACATAAACAAACAGAAAACATAAACAGATGATAACATGTAGATATGATATTTCGATTTCGATATAATATTAGAGATGATAACTTTTAAGGGTAATATTCATCTTCATATTCTAAAGGTTAAATACCTTATAAAATAACTTATTAACATCAAACTTTACCAATTGAAACTCATATTTTTGGTATTGCAATATTGTTATGATGTTTAAACTATAGTCTTGATATATGCTTAAACTATATTTTGATATAGTTTATAAAATACACAAACGGATTATAATACATTTTTTTTATAGAATTCACTTCACATAGCTTCATTAGACGATATATGCTTTTTACTCCCAATCAAAAATATATTATATATGTATGGCACTTTTTTATTATTAAAAGATTAATCAAAAATCCATTGGATATTATAACAATAATAATTTTAACGCAATAATACAGCTATGTACATGTGGTCTTACTTTATTAAAAAAAAAAAACCAAAAAAAAGCATGTGGTCTACTATACTCAAAGTCACTGTCTTTGTCCTGTCTTTGTCCAATCAGAATTCATATGGCTTCATCAGACCATATATGCTTTTTACTCCCAATCAAAAATATATATGTATGACATTTTTTATTATCAAATCCATCCATTAGATATTATAATAAATAAAAATAATTTTAATGGAATAATACAGTACTTGTGGTCTTACTTTATTATATATAAAAAAAACAAAACAAAAAAAAACATGTGGTCTTAATTGTCCATTATAGTCAAAAGTCTTCCTTAGATATGGTCTACTCAAAAGTCACTGCAATCACCCACCCCCTTTGCTACTACTTCATCTGCAAAGCTTAAAACTTTTTTACAAATTTTCTCAGAAATCAAAAACAAACAAAACGAAAATCAAAACCCACAGACAAACAATAATCTTTCGTTTTTCATGCGATGGCTGTTGCTGAAATCTTTCTCAGCGCATTCATTACTGTGCTGTTTGAGAAGCTAGCTTCTTCTGACTTGATCAGGCTGGCTCAATCTGCAGGAATCTATACCGAGCTCAACAAATGGCAAGACACCCTGTCCCAAATCCGAGCTGTCCTTGTTGATGCTGGGGAGAAGCACTTCAAAGACACTTCTGTTCAGTTGTGGCTAAACAAACTCCAGTGTTTGGCTTACGAGATAGACGATATACTTGATGATTTGGCCACCGAAGCTGCACAGCGCCACATGAATCAACAATCTCATGCCAGCACAAGCACTAGTAAGGTACTGAAGATTATCCCAAACAAAATTCATGATTTAAAATATGGTCATAAGATGAGTTCTAAGCTCGACAAGATTACAACGCAATTGAATATTCTTGTCGAGAAGAAAAATCTTTTGGGTTTGAGTGAAAATATTGTTGGAAGGTCAAATACAATAATCAAAAGATTGGAAGAAACTTCACTGGTTGATGTATCTACAATTGTGGGTAGGGAAGCAGAAAAAAAGGCGTTGCTCGGGAAGCTGTTGGGCAATGAACCATGTAGTCAAAATGTCAGTGTCTTGTCGATTGTTGGTCTGGGTGGAATTGGCAAAACCACTATGGCCAAACTTTTGTACAATGATGAGAAAGTGAAGGATCACTTTGAACTCAGGTCATGGTTTTGTGTTTCTGATGATGAGTTCAATGTATTTGATATTAGCAAAACCATTTTCAAAGATGTGAGTGGGGATGACAAAAAATTTGACAATCTTAATCAACTTCAAGTGGCTCTTACCGAAAAACTTTCAAAGAAAAGGTTTCTCATTGTTCTAGACGATGTCTGGAATGAAGACTACAACAAGTGGGAACTCCTCCAACGCCCGTTTGTTGCAGGGGCTCCCGGAAGCAAGATTATTGTCACATCCCGGAAAAGTACAGTTGAATTGGTGATGAGTTCTTCTCAATCTTACCCTTTGGAGCTTATGTCAAATGAAGAAGCTTTGTCTTTGTTTGCCCAACATGCGCTGGGTGAACAAAATTTCGATTCGCATCCGACACTTAAGTTGTATGGAGAAGGTATCGTGAAGAAATGTGGTAGATTACCATTGGCATTGAAAACACTTGGAAGGGTGTTGAGAACAAAATCAAGTGATGAAGAATGGAAGGAGTTGTTAGATAGTGAGATATGGAACTTACGGAATGAAGGTAGTAATATTCTTCCGGCCCTAAGGTTAAGCTACTATGATCTCCCTCCGCCTTTGAAGCAAATGTTTGCTTATTGCTGCTTAATTCCTAAGGATTACATGTTTAGCAAAGGGGAACTCGTCCTGCTCTGGATGGCAGAAGGGTTTTTGTACCAGTCAAATGGCAACGAGACAATGGAGAGTTTGGGTAGCGAGTGTTTTGAAGAGCTCGTGTCGAGATCATTTTTCCAGCATTCACCAAACGACAAATCACATTATATAATGCACGATCTCATTAATGACCTAGCAGTAACTGTTGCAGGAGAGTACTTTTTCATGTTGGGTGAGAATAATTCCGTTGACTGCAGAAATGAAGCTTTGGAGAAGCTCCACCACTTTTCATTTATTCGTCAAGTATATGGAAAATACGGGAAGCTCAAGGCACTACACACAGCCAGGGGCTTGAGAACATTCTTACCAATGTCGGTAAGGATAGATAGATGGCAAAGCTTTTACTTATCAAGCAAGGTCCTTACAGAACTAATTCCCCAACTACAGTGTTTAAGGGTGCTAAGCCTAGCTAATTATGAAATCACAGTGGTACCACAGTCCATTGGCAGTCTCAAACATTTGCGGTACCTCAACTTTTCCAAAACTAACATCACATGTTTACCGGAACAAGTCGGTGACTTGTACAATTTACAGAGCTTGTTGCTTTCTGGTTGTCAAAAGTTATCTAGCTTGCCAGGCAGTCTCATAAAGCTGATAAACCTGCGACATCTTGAGATCACAGATACTCCAAACTTGAAAGAATTGCCCATGGGGATTGCTAGATTGACTGGTCTACAAACTCTATCCAAAGTTATTATTGGAGATGCTGATGCTAATGGGTTCAAAATATCCAATCTTAAGGAGCTACAACATCTTCAAGGCCGGCTTACCATTGAAGGACTGCATAAAGTGAGAAATTCAACCGACGCAAAGGAAGCCAACTTACAGCAAAAGAAGGGTCTTCCTGATCTGGAGATGGAATGGAGTGACGTCTTTGATGATTCTCGGAAAGTGTTGATCGAGACTGAAGTGCTTGAAGGACTGAGGCCTTTTGAGAAGCTGAGCAACATCAAGATATCGAACTACATGGGAACAAATTTTCCTAATTGGCTTGGAGATCCCACATATGATTGCTTAACCCAGATTTCGTTACTTGGCTGTAGAAGTTGTACATGCTTACCAAAACTTGGACATCTACCATCACTTCAAAAGCTGTTTGTTGAAGGCATGAACGGGTTGAAGAGGGTGGGTTCAGAGATACTTGGAACTGCAAATGGTAATGCATTTCCATCACTTGAAGTTTTGGAATTTAAAGATATGGAGGGTTGGGAGGAATGGTCAACTACAAATGATGGTGGCAAAGATGGAACTGCTGCATCATTTCCTCATCTTAGTGAGATTTCTATCATAAACTGTCCGAAACTGTGTGTATTGAAAATTGAGCCAATACATTCACTGCGGGTTCTACGTGTAAAAAGATGTTCGGCAGTGGTTCTAAGAAGCATGATCGGTGTGTCTTCAACAATTACTAAATTGAAAATGAAGAATATTAATGGACTTACTTGTCTAGATGGAGAAGTATTAGAGAATCTGAGGGCAGTAGAAGATCTAAGCATTTCAGAATGTGATGAACTCATATACTTGTGGGAATCAGAAGAGGAAGCATGCAAGAGTCTTGTGAATTTACAGGTGCTGGAGGTAAATAAGTGTCAGAACTTGGTAAGATTGGGAGAGAAAAAGGTGGATGTGGTGATTAGCATAGAATCTCTTAGAAATGTAAGACTTAACAGTTGTGATAAATTGGAGGGTTACAACTGTTCAAATAGGATTGAGAATTTGATGATATGGGAGTGTGATTCAGTTACATCATTGACCTTCCCAACAGTGGATGATCATGACTTGCCATCCACTTTTAAGAGTCTTGATATTTGGGGATGTAAGAATGTGGAGGTGAATTGGCTTCTCAGCAACTTCTTGTCATCACTTACATATCTTTACTTGGATGGAGTTCCAAATTTGAGGTTGTTACCAGAAGGTTGCTTACTTCATCTCACAAAATTGTGCTTCATGAATTGTGAAAACATAGAATCCATTCCAGAGAAAGGTTATGGTTTTCTTCCTCATCTTTGCCTGAGATCTCTTTCGATCTATGGTTGTAATAATATAAAGTCATTTCCACATGAGCAATTGCAAAGGCTCACATCTTTGGAAGACATGTGCATAATGGATTGTCCAAGCATAGGCTACTCGTTTCCTGGTGGTTTGTGGCCTCCTAATTTAAGAGAATTAGAAATAGGAGGATTGAAGAAGCCGATGTCAGAGTGGGGGATGCAGAATTTCCCAAACTCACTTGTGGAACTAGAGTTACATGGTGAAAATTCAGGAGTGATTTCATTTGCAAATGTTGAAAAGAGCAGCACCAACAACAATACTTCTACTTCCTTACCATCATCATGTTCTTTCTTACTTCCACCATCTCTAACTTCTCTTGAAATATGGAATTTTAAGGAATTGAAAACAATTTCAAAAGGAATGGAACACCTCACCTCCCTTGAAGAACTTGATATCCATAATTGCCAGAAGCTAAGAGATCTGCCAGAGACACTACTCCCTTCACTTTCAAGTTTGAAAGTGAGTAATGTTTCCTAGGAACTGGGAAAAAAGTGTAGGAGTGATAGAAAAAGAATAAAAGGAAAGTACTGGTCCACCATCTCCCAAATCCCTGATCATCATATCAGCTCATTAAAAAGAAATATGAGGAGGGAAGGAGCGAAGTTGGGATGGATGGCAGGTGGTGGGTGTTTTTGACGGTGGGGGCTGGTAGTGGCCCATCACGGTTTTATTTTCATTGCAAAAAACGCAATAATAATAGTCCGTATTAATTAGTGGCTTTGATTTTTGTTAATTCTTTTTGTTTTTATATATGTATATGTATATATTTGAAATTCGGTTTGCTTTTGATAAGTTGTTGTGTTTGATTTAGCTTGAAAATGGCTTTGTTTTAGTTTTGATTGTGCTTTTTTTTTTTAATGTTTATGGGGGTTGAATTTACTAATAACTAGATTATGTCTCGTGTTAACACACGGGACACCTTTAAGCCATATTTGAAACTTAAAATATATAATAAATTAAAATTTATAACCACTATTAGTTAGTTAGTTGTGATCTAAAATTAAAATTAAAAATTAAAAAAAATGTGTCATTTACGATCATTTAATATCTAAAAGTAATATTATGAAAAAATAAATAAATAATTTCTCATTTATTTACTTGTTTTATCTTTTAAAGAAAAATATATAGATAGAATATTAAATAAATGTGATAACATCAAGTAAAAAGTTGGAATTGTGAAGTTTTAATTAGATGAAAATTGTAAAATAATTAAAGAAAGAGTGTAAAATATAAATTTAAAGGACTTTTATGTAATTAATGTAAAATTATATTAATGTGGATAGCCTAATTGAGTTTCATTTATGTGATTGGAAAAAAAAGGTGTCCTCCTTTAATAGAGAGTAAGATAATGCATAGTACATAAAAGTAAAGTAAAAAATATATTTAGAAAAAATATTATGAAAATAGATACACACTTTTAAATTTATATTTTAGAATATAACTAGTCATTTTTTAAAATTTATTTTTAATTTGGTAACTCAAAGTTAATATCAATAATTAAAAAATATATATATCTACCATTTTAAAATATCACCACCTATCAACCACTTGAAAGTCTAGTCAATCAAATAATTTGTTTAAAAGAACATTTATATCATATAAATACATGAATAATAACATATCTAGGGATTCCCCATCCCCATCCATGTTGAATTCGGGGATTTCTCAATCAAATCGGATAGAGTGTGGGTTATTGTCGCGTTAACGTGAAAAGTGTAGAAAATTAACTAGTCACTAGTCTATAACTAATGGCTTTAGATGCTTTTACGTCAAAGATATACATGCCATCGCAATGTGAGCTGCACAAAGCCCAGACTAGGCCTTAAACCCGGATTTTTATTGTTTAAAAGTTCAGGCCTATAAAAGTTTGGACCAAGCTTAGCCAGGGCTTCGGAAAAAAAATTAGGATTTTTAAGACCCGAACGTGCTAGGTCAAGTTGGCTCAATCAGGGCTATTTCGGACTTTTGATAATAATATATACGAAAACTAAACTTAAATAACTAAATATATTTATTTAATCAAGTAAGATAACCCATTAGTTCAATTGAATGAAGCCATATTGATGCTCTAAGTAGAAGTATCCGGATTTCGGATATCCAAAGTTTCCAATATCTAAATTTTGGACATCCAAAACTTTGGATAGTGGGATTTTAATATCCGATGTTTAGGATATCCGAAATATTTGAAATCTAAGTATAAAAAAAAACACCATTACATGTTTCTAATAACCGAGTACTACTACCATAATCTCCACTAAAAAGATTGACTCCAACTAACCATAAGGCTGCGTTCTCAAGTTTATTTAATAAAAGAAAGGAAATGATTGGAAGTAAGGTTCCTTCCTTTCAAATCATCCCAGATTTGGGCAGAAACTTTTTTAAACAAAATATAACTAAATCATCATTTCATTTCTTATCACTTCCTTTCATTTTCATCCTTAAAACAAACTCAAGAATACAAGTTATTTTCTAATCCATTGAATTCATTTCTTTTCTTTCCTTATGAAAACTCAAGAACGCAGCCTAAATTTCTACACTTAGTTTTACCAATAATCATATATCAACGTAACAATTATCTGCATAACACGTATGTTATTTTTCATAGATATTATTACATAACAACATACGATATAACAATCATTTGAAAGATATGG
>JAOEHQ010047293.1:0-10934 GCA_025447715.1 Asclepias incarnata
TTGATTTCCACTTTGTTAGAGAAAAGGTTGCCCAAGGGAAGTTGAATGTTCAGTTTATATCTACACATGATCAAATTGCAGATGTCTTCACAAAAGGTCTTCCATCAGACCGATTTCTGTTTTTGAGGTCCAAGCTAAAGGTCGCTCCCCGGCCTTAGCTTGCGGGGGAATATTAGACTATATTTAATAAATAGTATATTAGCATAATTAGAGGGTTCAAAGTGTAAATGTAATCTCTATATTAACATTCCCTGTAACGTGATTGATGATATACAATAACACAATTACTTCCTTTAACTTTTCAAATCTTCAATTCACCCTCTTTCGCTACGTTGTCGTTAGCAAGCTGCTTTGACAATACAATCTGGAACATGAAGATTATTATTTCATTAAAGGTATATAAAATATTTTTCTAATTCTAACAAATATTAGACATGGCTCTGTATTACCCTGAATACTCAATTTGACAAGAGCTTACAAATTTTTTTACCTTATTTGCAAGTTTTCTAAAGATTTTGGCTTTTCAATAGTTGTTACAAACTACTCACAAAGTGGAAGTTGCAACTTCTTTGTAACAGGACTCAAATTTCACAATAAGCTTTATAACACGGGTGATATTTGATTGTTATAGTTGACTTATAATTTCATTAGAAATGCGTAGTGTGCTGCTGGTATTAAAAAATGTGCATCCTAGCAATTTTGAAGCTTCTTAAACATTGCTTATTAGGCATTTGGTGTGCACTCAAACTTTATTGTTTTGTTCTTTGTAGCAGTTAGATATTCACAACGGAGTTGAATTTGTATAATTAGGATATGGAGTTGGTATTTTGTGTATTGTGTTCATATACTCTGCTGTAGCCTATTGGTTCTCAGGGCTTCTTTTACTGTAGAACATCGTCTACCAGAATCTATTAGCATGGTTTCTGCTGCCACCCATTTCAGTTGATAGCTTGAAGATGTACGCTGATACTTTTTATGGAGTGCGGTTTGCATATTTATAAAAATGAAGGATTATCAAGTGTGATCAATGACAAATGATGATGTTTCTTAACGAAGGTGGAGCCTGGAGGCTATATATAGAAATATATAGACTTGCTTGAAGATCCAAAGTTGTGTGGCCAATAACAAAAGTCGACATATCTTAAAGTAGGTGGATGCTGCAGGGCGATATATGGAAAAGCATGGACTTATTTGAAGAACCAGATATTGAAGCTACACAAGTCATGAGTTGACTGCGTGATATAAATCATACACAAGTAAATATGTGTCCCGACTTTCAAGTTCTAATTTTCATGTTAATTTGCATGCTACATGGAAGATATTTTTCGTGGCTTCTAAATTCAATTCCTGGCAAATAATCGATGGTCTTTATTCATGTCACATTCTTTTTGATGATATGCTCTTCTAAATTGTGTTCTACATCTTTGAGAATGAATCTAGAAACCTCGTGAATCAATGGTGTCTGGGGATTAATGTTTTATGAATGTGCTAGCTTTAGCTACACACTTCATATGAATTGTCAGTGAGCATCGAATTGTTTTACAATCCGGTTATTTGAATAGGTGATTCCAGAGTTCAGACCTGGTGAAGATATTCAATGCTTTTGGTATCACGGTTTGCACTAAAATGTGTGATGACTACATTAACATGTGAGTGAATAAACCTTCATTTATTGTTCCTTATTTTTGGTAAATGTAAATGAATTTTTGTTCATGCAAAAGTAATAGTTTTTATTTAACAGATTGTTGCACAAAATTGTACGATTATTTCTCATTCATATCGGTGTATCTCACTAGTGGTAATTGAGTTCCAATTTTATATGCACTGAAGTATTGACATTGTGTCATTGTCCTATTTTGGCACATAAGAAAGAAAGGGGTTAATCAAGTCTTGATAAGTGAGAAGATCTGTGAGCTCGGAAGTTGGTAAGAGCAACTAGGATGGCAGTGTAAATCATTTGCCTTTCTAGGAAGCTGGTGGTTCGAACCCACCCAGATCTACATGGCCCCAACTTGGTGTTGGCCAAATTTTACTGGTACTGAACAAGCAGATAGTTTAGAGTTGCCAGACTACATGTCCCGAATTATTGGTTACACATCTTTCTCTATCATGTTATCCATGATCATCGAGTGTTTTGTATATGACTATGGGTACTCAAAATCCATTATTGGTACTTCGTAGCTTTTAAACATTGATGGAGTTGAGTTATATGCTACAGATAACGGATTGGTATTTCTTGTATTATAATCATGTACTCTGCTGTTAGTCTCAAAGGGGTTCTTTTATTGAGGTTATTGTATAGCATCTTCGGGTCAAGTGATTCTTATGTGGTTTTTGCTGCTACCTGTTTCTCTTGGAACCAATAAGATGTATGAATGTATGATGATCATTGTTGTAGAGTGTAGTCAAAAGCTTGGAGGGCGAAATACGGAAGTTTGTATCATAAGTGAAGATGTGTCAGCATGATAGATGTCTTGGTGCTGTTCTCGTTCTTTCGGGACATACAGTGATCTGGAACTGGGTTTGGGCTTGTCTGTTTTGTTATTGTCCTGCTGTTTTTTTTTAAACACTATATTTTGTATATGTTTGATAATTGATACTTGCTGAACTGGCCTTTGCCATGACAGGTGAGCTTGTCTGGCAGGTCGCAGGTCTTTTAAGTATTCAAGGATTATCATGTAATCAGATCATTTGATTAATTTCATGTAATCAGACCAATGCAAAAGCCCACCATGTTTATGTAGTAGAGTTGTTGTGTGCCCCACACGGCCTCTAAAATATAGGGGCCTCAATCTTTACCACAAATAATAATCGTATATCTATATGTATTCTATATATATATGAATCTTCTATTCTATATAGATAAATATAAAACAATATAATATAATATAATATAATATATATTTTATCTTAATATTTTCTAAACCAGTATATCTCCTCTTATAAATAGCAAATCATCGCCCCATAAATTTCATGCCTGCCCCCCAAAACCCTAATGAGGCCCCATGGTGCTCAAACGACTTTTGTATTTGCAGGTAAAAAGTTCTCCTTTTATAGTTATTATTAATAATAATAATCATTATTATTAGTGATTTAGTGTTATGCTTTATTTTAATTTGTAGCTTAACTAAAGGAATATAATTGCGAGTTCGTGTGTATTTTATAAGATCCTTAGCTGTAATAATGATGTATTTTTTTTCTTAAATAGTTGATACTGGGTGATGATTTTTGAAGAAAACTGTTGACTGATTTGCAGCCAGCTAATTCGTCATTCTCTTGAATTTGGATGATATGTGGAGCAGATGGGATGTTAATTGTCAGAAGAGATCGTTTCGTTCATTCATTAATGCAATGAAAGCTTCATGATTGATGAAAAAGAATGCAGCTTGGAATTTCTAACAGGTTTGTATGTATGTATTTATTGTATAGTCCCTCACCCTTCATAGGGGGTGTTGTGATAGTGTGATGTATATCATATACATGTTAACCGGGCCTTTGCCATGATGGGTGCGCTCGCTTGGCAGGTCTCACCAGATCCTCTAATAAAAAAAGAAACGTTTTTTGGTTTTTGGGAGGAGATCGCACAGTGTTTTTTTAGGCTGGGTTCTCCTCCCAATGTGTGTGCGCGCGCGCGCAAGTGTTGTGTTGTGTATGTCTTGGTTGCTTTATTATCGTTACTCTTGCGTACAAAACAAATCGTGAGAGCTGCATCAACAAAAATCAAGCTAACAAACACAAAGGAATTAGGAACCCAAAAGGCAAAAGGTACATTCTTTTTATTTGCAAATTACACCTAATGTATACAGTAATATTGTTAATTCCAACATCTGTCTGCCATTATGCATCTCATAATTTCATTACGTAAGTTGCCCGTGATTAGCATCCAAGAGTTTTTGCTCTCAAGCAATCAGCTTGTCAATACAATTCATCAATTTGGTCTCATTACGATACTAATGTTTCATTAAAGTGATAATAAATGTTATGTTCAGTTAATTCTCTAAGTCTCAGACATGCCCATCTATATTTCTTTGAATTCTAGAGTTTCAGATTACAATATTCTGGCACCCAAATTTCACAATTAGCATCATAACGAGTATTTTTTATTCATACGAAGTATATTTCATAATCCCATTAAAATTATATAGTATGTGGATTCTATCAGATTTGTATGTATCCTAGGCTCAAGCTTTCTCAATTGCCTTTTCATATTATACAAGTATATTTAATATTTCAATCCTGTTATCCATGTAGTGATTTTGAAGCTTTTTAATCATTAATTATTTTGTACTCATGTAGCTTTTTGATATTGATAGAGTTAAATTTGTATCAATTTGGTTATGGATTTGGTATTTCTTGTATTATGTTCATGTACTCTGTTATTAGTCTCTAGTTTCTTTTAATGAATACATGAGGTGTCTGTAACTCTGTATAGCATCTTCTTTCTGAACGGCTGAACCTTCAAGTGATTCCTACACAGTTTCCCCAGCTACTATCCATTGTTGTTGGAGCTTGAAGAAATCATAAAATTTAGACTTTTTGAGTTAATCAAAAGGCGATCAACATTTTTATCTTGGTGCCTGCTAGTATCATCAGTGGCGTTTTGTTGATTTACGTCTCAGCTAGAATCTGGTAAAGTTTTAATTTAATTTAAATTTTCATCTTTCTTTGTAGATGCGATTTCTTATTAGTATGGTTATTATTGTGTATTATCTTTATTACTGTGTATAAGATTCGAAGCTGTTCAATCAGTATTTAATCGATCAATTGTCACCTATATACTAGTATTAGCTTAATCTGTTTAGTGAAACTCGTAATGGCAGTGCTTCATAATTGATTGATGTGTTGTTTGTTCTGCTGCTCTTCAGGATTTTTCAAGAATGGACTGCAGCTGAAAGGTCTCATATGTGCTGCGGAATGATGTTACTTTCATAGATGAATTTGATTGCTTCATTGTGGAAGGAAGCTTTTGATGATTTATAAATGAAAGAACAAATTGCAGCTTGAAGTTTTGCTAACAGGTTTGTATGTATTTGTAAGATGTAAAGTCTATCACCCTGTAGGGTGGGATGGTTATGTCATGTATAGTCATTAACTGGGCCTTTTCCATGATGGGTGAGCTTGCATGGCAGGTCTCACCACATTCTCTAATAGAAAAAGAAACTTTTTTTGTTTTGGGAGGAGATTGGACGGAATTTTTGTTTGCCGGTTTCTCCTCCCAATGTGCGTGTGCGTGCATGGTCTCTTTTCTGTGTGCGTGTAATGTTTTGGTTGCTTTAATATCCTTGTTCAAAGTTCAATGGAAGCAAAATATGGGAACTGCATCAACAAATATCCAGCCTGCAATCACAAGGAATAAGTAACCCAACATTCACAAGGTACATGTAACAAAATTTCTGCATAATCGCCAATAGTATAAAGAACATGTGCTTTATTGCCATCGTGCATCTCATTATTTCACATCTTCAAGTCCCGTTTCGTTACATTTATTGTTAAAGAATTTTGTCTGCCCAAGTGAGCCAGCTTTCAAAATTTGACCCATTAAGATTATTTTCTTAAAGGTATAAAAAATGTTATTGCTTTGATACTTCTCATGAACATCAGTCATGCTCATCTATGTCTCTCTTAAAGCTGAAGTTAATAAGAGTTTCGAAATAGTATTAGTTTATTTGCAAGATCTCTAACAATATTGTCTTTCTTTTTTCACAAAGTGTTACAAACTTATTTCAAATTGGAAATCGCCAGTTCTTTAAAACACAACCCAGTTTCCACAATAAGCTTTATAATGCGAATTTTGTTTCAGGACATTTCTTAAAATCCCATCAGAAACCTTTAGTGTGTTGCTTCTATCAGATTATGTGCCTCCTAAAAAGATTCCTCAATTGCTTTATTTTTCTATCATGTTATATATAAGTAATTTTGAATCTTGTTATTTTTCTATATAGCTTGTTAATATCAACAACAACAACAACAACAACAACGGTACCCAATCCCTGCCTAAGCGGGGTATGGGGGAGGTAAGATGTACACAGTCTTTCCTTTACCCGAAGGTAAAGAGGCTGTTTCCATAAGGACCTCCGGCCAAAACTGGTAAAGAACAAGTGGGAAATAAGGAGTGAGTAGCCATACCTGTCGGCCGCGTCTCGCATATCTGCATTAATAATATGGTAAAAATAACCAAAAAAAATATAACAAAAAAACATACATGTCGGTCGCTTATCCATCTGCATTAATAATATAATAAAAATGATGGCCGAGTACTGCATGACCTAATATAATGTAATTAATTAAAGAAGGCACAAGGTTTCGGACAACATAGACACGGGACCCTTCTATAGACATTAGCCACAAATGCTAAATGAGTCAAGTATGCACCTATTTTATGAATAAACAACCAAATGTGGTCAGTTTAAGATCGTCAAAATGTGCTCTAAGGCCCTATCATGAACTCATTTTCCCTTCATTCTCACTGTCACATCAATTTTCTCTTTCCAAGACACACCCAATAACTACTCATTCTCTATCATACCCTCATCTTTACCTCATCCTCAATTAAAAAATTATAAACCCACACACACATACATTCTGTCTCCTCATTCTCAAATAAAAAAAACTAATAAAACATACACGCATACGCACCACATGGCCCCACTAAAGCTCGTTGACCAATTTTATTTTTACGCCAAAGTAAGATGACGCCGAGGCACGCCGATGCGGTGCCTATCTCGGCGTCCACGCCGAGGTTGATGCCGATGATCGTCGAGCGTGGTAGGGAGTAACCTAAGAACTAAATAGGTGGTTATATGTAATAACATAATAGTCGAAGGATCTATATAAAAACATCTAAAAACGTATTCAACACAAGTAAGCACTATAAATAATATTCTTTGTAGCAAATATAATAATTTATCTCGTTTGATAATCTAAAAACATATCCTCTGTATTTGTCGCTACCTAATTCCTTGTCTCTCTTTCTCTCTCTAATACAAATCCATCGTATCTAAATCTACAATAATAATAATAATAATAATTTGTGTATCCAATTTTGTGATCGGAGATGGAAACAGCAACTGCTCTTCGATCTTCTTTCAGTACTTGTATTATTAGACCATCTAATTCAACCACCGATTTCAGCCCCTCACGCTCTACATCTCTCGCCTTTGCTAGTAAGGTATTATATTTGTTATTATGATTATTATTATGATAAATAAAATATATATGTATGTTATTTAATTTGATGATTTGTTTGTTAATAAAATCCTGGTGGGTTTATATTTAGAAATGTGAGTTTATATTTGTTATTTGTAGATTAGGTTTTGTAGTTAAAAATAAGTATAAAACTTAAATTAAATTGATTATTAGGGTTTTTTTTATAAATAATATGTTGTATATCTGTAGCATGACTTTTAGGATTGACAGTTTTCTAGAAAGTGATTATTTGGTTTCGAGTAAATCGATCGATTTGTTTAAATGGTGAACCTTTTTTTTATTTATAGATTTTTGAAAATGAAATATATATATATATATATATATATATATATATATTGTAGTGGTTAAAAGAATTGTAGTAAGTAGATATTTTTATTTATGCTATATTGTTTTTAGGAGACGCGTTTAGTTCAGTAACTGGATTTACGTTGTATAGGACTTGGGTGATTTAGGTTAAAATTCTGTTTACTTTCAAAACTTAAGTAGTTTGATTTGTACTATGGATAGTAATGCTGTCCCAAAACTGGTTTCAGCCTAGAGAACTTGGTTTGACAAGATAAACCGATGATATAGACCGGCATAAATGAAACTGAACGCGTTTTGGGGTGTTGGGGATTGTTGCTTATCTAAGTGCTTATCTGCTTATAGCTTATTTTTATGGCGGATAAAAAGTTGCAAACCCTCTGTGAAATACTGCTTATATTCGCAATTCCAAACACCCCCCTTGATCTGTTTTTCAAACGATGTCTTTCTAATATGACATCATTTCGTGAGGTTGTTTGTTTATATATAAGCTTTGTTATACTCGGGGTAGTCTGAAATATATTGCTTCTCATTAATTTTCTTCATGTGGTATTTGGGATTATTCTAACCTTAAACTTTCTCTCATTGGTTGGTTCAGCAGCGGCTCTCTTCATTTTCACAACCCAAAGGACTTAGAAGTGTATCTCTTCGCAGTCAAAAGAAGAGAACCTCAATAAAAGCCTCATTATCCTCTGACTCTGCTGGACCTGATGCACCAATTGCTCCTCTTCAGCTGGAGTCCCCAATCGGACAATTTCTTACACAGATTCTGGTTAGCCACCCACATCTGGTACCTGCAGCAGTTGAACAACAGCTTGAACAGCTTCAAACAGATCGTGATGCCCAGAATCAAAACGAAGAACCTTCGTCCGAGAGCACTAATCTTGTTTTGTACAAGTAAGTAGAATATTTGGTGTAGTGATTTTATTTACTCTACTAAAACTAACTCACGAAATGAAAGATATCTAAAGGTTCTTGCTCCATGAATGAAAGGCTCTTCTATGTTTTAAATTATTGCATTTTGGGACTGGATCCCTTACCTGTTTAAAAAGAAGATTTGTGTTCCTTTTTGTAGATATATCATATATAGTTTGGTGAAAAAAATAGGTGGGTTTGGCCGGTTGGGCAACCTGTTAAAAGAGGTTATGGTCAAATACGGTCAATTTTTTGGTGCAAGTTGCTTTTAAACACTTCTTGTCTAATTTAATTTTATTTTTTATTTTACTTTAAGTAAGTAATGTGTTAAATATGATTACAGAATTTGTATTACATAAATAATCATTTCCGAATGAGGTTTTATACTTAAATTACATTTTGAGTTGCACTTTACCTGAATGGCCTCTTTTCTTATAAGCTAGTTTTTTACTTAATCTGTTTTGCAATAATCCCATCTATAATATAGCATCAACATCCCCATCAAACCCTATTCCCTAGTAATATGACACAAAATGTTCAAACTAAATGTCATGCATGTGAAATATGAAGTTCTCACAAAGTTATTTTGAAAATTTATGTTTATTGGAACAGAACGACTTTGATTTTTCACAAATCCTTTACCATCCTTTCCCTTGTATGATCCATGACTCTGTATATCTTTAATGCAGCCTAATGTTTTCTTATTGTTTTCCTTTGTTGCACATGAACTAGTCATATGAATGAATGAATGATGGGTTCTGTATCCTAGCTTAATCTGGCATCGTCTAACATGAGGATATTAGGAAACAAAAAATAAAATCGTAAGTTTAATTGGTATATTGATCCTAAACACTTGCAGGAGGATTGCCGAGGTGAAAGCCAATGAAAGGAAGAAAGCTCTTGAGGAGATATTGTATGCTTTAGTTGTGCAGAAGTTTATGGATGCCAATGTTTCTTTGATCCCATCAGTAACACCTTCCCCTTCAGCATCTTTCAAGCCAGTTGATGCATGGCCCAGTCAAGATGACAAGCTTGAGCTCCTTCATTCACCAGAAGCTCTTGAAATGATTCAAAATCACTTGTCTCTAATTCTTGGGAACCGTGTAGGCGATTCAACATCTGTTGCCGAGATAAGCAAACTTAGAGTCGGACAGGTCTATGCCGCATCCGTGATGTATGGTTATTTCCTCAAACGAGTTGACCAAAGGTTCCAGCTTGAGAAAACCACAAAGATCCTTCCGGAAGGTGTGGAAAGAGAAAACAATAACTTTCAACAACATGCCTCTGGAGATGAGAGGGTGCCTACTCCCAACAGTTCTGCCCAAACACACCCTGAAGTCACTTCTTGGTCAGAAGTCCCGAATTCAGGCGGTTTCGGGCAGGCAATTAAACCGTCTCGATTGAGGAACTATGTGATGTCATTTGACGGGGAATCTCTACAACGGTATGCTACAATTAGGTCTAAGGAGGCTGTTAGTATCATTGAGAAACACACAGAAGCATTGTTTGGCAGGCCTGAGATTGTGATCACACCTGAAGGAACAGTTGATTCGTCTAAAGACGAGGTAATTAAGATCAGCTTTGGTGGCCTGAGGAGACTTGTGTTGGAGGCTGTTACATTTGGTTCCTTCTTGTGGGATGTTGAGAGCTATGTGGACTCCCGGTATCATTTCGTAGCAAATTAATTGTCCTAAAGTGCATCCATCCCTGGACAGTCCGCCATAGAACAAATTAACCGGGGATGCATTACTAAACCAAATCGATAGTACTGCCATAAGTTACCTGTGGTTGTGACATTAATTAGATTGTATATAAACTACCATGTTTTTCTTTCAGATTTAGCACAACCATTAGTTCATTTCAGATTCTTCTCTTTTTTTGCTTGAACATAATTTGAGATGTTGCATGCTTGTCTTTATGAATCCCTTTCCTTGAATCTATTTGACATGGAGATTCTTTGGGACCTTAAAAATTTGGATGGTTCACATTACTGAGCTCTGTTCTGTATTCCATCAATTAGGAGGACCACAACTTCCATGTAATTATTTGCGCGCGTACTCAATTTACATAAACTCCATTTCAACAATTCAATAGTTATTACAGGTTCAAGTAAATGTTCATTTACAAACCATAATTATGGCGAAAACCAAGGGACAAATCTCAGCCACACATTTCCTCCCATTTTTCTTTCTCCTTCATAAATCATTAGTTTTATCTAATTCATTCAAAATCTTTTATCTCAAAAAACGTATATCGATAAATTATAAAAATTATATAGGTGTTCTTAAAATTCTGTCCTCTTTCATTAGAGAGGTCATCTGATATACTTTCTACGACTTTTTAATTTTCGTTTTTTTTTTGTTAAGGGCAACGCCCGTACCGTATCCAACCACCACCATCTCTTGGATCGCCGTCCATCAAATCCAAACCATTCTAGATGCGTCCGGTTTCCAACCCCTCTATAAATGCCTTAAGGTCTACGACCGGTAAGGGCGAAGCCCCCCGGAACG
>JAOEHQ010047294.1:0-10934 GCA_025447715.1 Asclepias incarnata
TTTTATTTATAACATTTTACTAGGGTTGTCAATCAGGTCGACCAAGGTCGGGTTGGCAGGTTGAAAATCTCTGACCCTAACCCGACCTAGATCGACCCGATTAATACATGGGTTGACGGGTTGGAAGCCAAATTAGTTGTTTTAGATCAAATGAGTTATTTTTGGGTTGGTAGATTAAATGGGTTGGTTTTGAGTCGAATGAGTTGTTTTTGGGTAAAGTGGGTTTGGGGTTGGGAGGTCAAATGTGTCGGTTTTGGATCAAATAGGTTGATTTTGAGGCAAGCGGGTTGGCATGTCAAAATGGTTGATTTTGTTTAATTGGGTCAAATGGGTCGATACTAATTATAATGGATCGGTACTAATTATAATGGTTTGGCAGGTCAAATGAGTTGTTTTTCATATACTTATGTTGTTTTAAACCCGATCAACGATCGGGTATTAAACTAGTTAGATATGATGGTTAAAAATTATTTTTAAAAAACTGTTATTTTTATGTGTAATATTTCATTACGTGTTCATTATAGTCCAAAAATTCTAAATAACAAAAATAATCTTAAAAATAAGTACATCCAAACATCACTGGAACGACAAACCATAAATAACAAAAGTAAATTCGATATCTACTTGTCGGATTGTCCACATGCTCGAACCACACCCATGGGTCGTCGGTTAAACCACACTAACCAACCTCACCCAAGTAGCATCTTAATCTTTGCGTGTCAATCTTAGATACCAACATCACTTTCCATCCCTTTCTTTTTTAGTTGTTCCAGAAAAACTCATGACAAAAACTGAGTGACGACAATCGTTTCACCTGAAATCATCATAACCAAATATGGCTACAAAACCACCACATATTTTGGGGCTAGAAAGTGTGGGAGGGCTAGCTATTCACATTATCATATCAAAACTTGGCCCATCAGAAGCAGCAGCCGTGGCATGTGTCAACAAACGTTTCAAAGACTGGGCTTCTGATGAACCCATTTGGTCTTCTTTTTGTAAACAAGAACTTAATCTTAATTCTCCTGTTTATCCTCTTGGTAACCCATGTCCCGATTATAAGGTTATCATAAAAAAAAATATTCTTCCTTTTTTATTCCTTTAGTTAATTTAATATATATATATATATATATATATATATATATTTGATGTGAAAGTTTCAAGATTTCTTCAAATTATTAGTCTTTTATGATAAATAAACAGTATCCATATCAAAAAATTGTTTTTTTTAGTTTTAGTATTTTTAATTTTTGAATAAATCGTTGGTTATTTATTCAATTAAGGGTACTTTTTATTTATTTAAAATTGATGTGAAAATTTCAAGATTTTTGTCAAAGTTTCAATTTTTTTGCAATAAATGAACAATACCCACATCCAATTTTTATTTTATTTTTTTTACAATTTAATTTTAAGTAGTTATAATTTTGTTGTTTGGTAATAAATAGGTAAATTCAGGAGTTTGTCAAAGTTTCAATTTTTTGCACTAAATAAACAATAACCATATCACAAATTTGTTACTTTTGGTGTAAGTATTATTTTTTTATGAAAAAATTATTTAGGGTTTTATTCTGTTGATGTGAAAAATTCAAGAATTAGTCGATGTTTTAATCTTTTACAGTAAATAAAAAATACACATGTCAACAAATTTGTTTGTTATAGCTTTTTTTGGGAATAAAGATATGTTTTTATTAATGAGTAATTTCGATGATATGTGATGATTTTTAGAAAAATATTGGTTAATATTGCAAGTAGAAGAATGTTTATGTGGACTTAGTTGCAGACTTACAGTTTACATAGCAGTTATGTAAGTTGCAGAGAAATAGATGTGAGAGAATCATTAGAATGTTGTTTTGTATGGTGTTTACTTATTTAATATGAAAATTTATAGATTGAGACCTATGATATGATGTTGAAGCTTATTTTCTTGCTTAATCACATGTTTGTTAGGCGGCATATGGAGCATGGAGGGAAGCTTATGGTATGTATCCATGGTCCCTAGTTAGACGAGTGAAAAACGTTTGGGACAGAATTAGAAGCTGGTTAACAGATAATTTCCCAGAGGTTTTGCCCACACTTCGTAAAGGTGCATCCGAGGATGAAATAAACGAGTTAGAAAAGTTATTGAAAGTGAAACTTCCTCTTCCCACTCGAGTCCTGTACCGGTTTTGTGATGGACAAGAACCGGGCGGTGATGCATCAAGAGGAAGTAAATTTAGAAATATATGTGGGCTGATTGGTGGTTACTCTTTCTATGACTATCGTGTGAATGTTTTCTTGCTGCCAATAGATCTTGTGATCAAAGAAACGATAGATATTGTACGTCACCTTGGACTTACTAGACCTAGGTATATTGTCGTGGCAGCTTCTTCCACTCACACTGAGAAGATCTTTTTTCTCGACTGCGAGGCTGGTCAACTCTATGTTGGCACAAATAATCATTTATCAAATCGAGAATTTATGCCATGTGTGCCAGATGAGTTGATAACTTCAGTGCATGATTCCAAACCTGGGCCACAACAAGATGCCATGTTGCTATGGTTAGAGGAACATGCCCGCCGCCTTGAAAATGGAATGATCAAACTACGTGAGGAAGGAACTATTAGAAGCATCAGTCAGTTCCCTGAACAACCTCCTCTGTGTTCCTCGGCTACCACAAGTGGTGTTCAGGTAGCTAAAAGCTGAATTATATGTCAAACTGTTATGTTGGTTTGTATCATGGCTTATAGTTTATACAATCACACGTTTTGCTAATGTGATTATCAATGTTATGATTCCTTATGATTTATATCTCTTACAGGTTCGTGCATCTGCTGTATTTGTACCGGAGTTTAGTGACCTTGTGGAAGAAGCTAAAAAATATTTGTTTGCCTACTCAGTTCGTTTATCACTTAAACCTGAGGGATGTGTAGTTCATGGAATGTCCCATGAATCCTGCCAACTCTATTGGAGACACTGGATTATTAAAACTAATGATCAGGTTGTGGATGATGTCAACGGAGAAGCTGTGATAGGCGAGGTATTTCCTTCTATCCTTTGGCTCTCACTTTCTCATGATTATATATGGAGAAGCCTTACTTCACAAAAGGCTTATTAGGTTCTCCACAATTACTGATGTGTGGGTGGGTTAGGTAACTGTTCAAGATGGGATTGGGTCAAATTGGGTACTTTGAAAACAACTAAAATGTGTTGGGTTGGCCTGTAAGTTTTCCCTTTTTTGAAAACAACGTCACCACTAACAATGCTTAGCTGGTCTTTTCGGATGATCAGCCACACAGGATTGAGACGTGGCCCGGCAGTGACGAATCAAGGATTTAAACTTACGGGGGTCACTTTGTTGATGTGGCAAAAATGCAAAATAAGCCTGTGAGTTGGGTCAGTAAAAAAATTTAAACGGGTTGGGTCATTACAAAACATCTTCAAACACACGAATGTAATTCTAAAACATCAAATATTTAAACAAGTAAATACTTAATGCAATTGTTTCTTGCAAGGTTTCATACAATCATACATTTCAATCCAAAATCATAAATGACTAAATCGGCATCAATCTAAACTGCCACAATCAAATATATATAAAAATATAACCAAAAAACTATAGCTACAAACCAAAGTTAAATTATAAGAAAATCAACAATGGACTAACAAGTTGATTTAAGGAAACTAATAGATAATATAAACATTAAATTGTAATCGACATTTTTACCATTCACACGTTTAAAAACAACAAAAAAACCCAACTTTCTACTCACAATTATTTTATTGAGTGATGAAATTATAGCTTATGGAAGCCAATTGAAAAGGGGAAAGGTTGAGAGGAGGGGCAGAAAGAATATCATAAAAAAGAGTATTGAAAGAAGGTATTATAGGCACACACACAAAAAAAAAAATGGCACTCATATTTTAATAACTACCGAAAGATAGAAAATGGAAGGTTTTCAAAAGTGGTGTGAATCTTTTGTTAGTTGGGCTAATTATTGGGTATGTTTAAGTGGGCTAAGTTAGTAGTTATTAATCATCTTAAATACTCAGATTCTTCAAGCCAATTTTTTTTGCCAAATTAGTAGTTAATTTTTAGGATGAGAGTCATCGTAAAAATTAACTACCAATTTGGCAAAAAAATTTGTTCTTAAGTGGGGTCATGTACATGACCCCTTACAACAGCTTTAAGTTCGCCTTTGTGGCGCGGACTTCCACGGGGCAAGTAGAGGGAATATTGGACAGTGGGAAAAAGTGGTTATCCCCATTCTTAACAAATGGTCGAAAGTCATTATTGTTACATGTGGTTTTTCTCATTCTCCATTTCTCGAAAGTTGTTATTGGCCGGCGGTGGGAGTGGTTGGCGAGTGACAGGAGTGAGAGGAAGTGTGGGCGGGTAGTCAATGAAGATGTGTGAAGCAATAGGATTCATGCTTTTTAAAGCTATATGAAGCTATTATAAGGTCTTTTATCTTTTTTTCAAACAAACTGATAGCTTATGTGTGCCCGCCCGCAGACATAAGATGTCTTGAAGACCTTATTTCAAAAAACAAAGACAACCTAATTCTGTTTCCTTGTTTTTGCCGTCTTATAAAGTCAGTAAAAATGATGTTTGCATGACATTTTGAACACTGGACTAACCACTTATACTTTATTTATGTACAGTTTCCCCTCTTACGTCCAGGGGAGAAAGAATTTGTTTATGAGAGCTGCACAACTTCTGTTGCTTCACCAGGATCCATCGAGGGTTCCTTCACATTTCTTCCGGGCAGGTTTGTTCCTTAAATTCTTCATACTTTTTATAAAATCTTTTACAGATTTATATTACTTATATTTGGAAGTAACGTAGAAACTTGCATATTCTGTTTGTAGATTGGCAAATCCAAGAGGAGGTCCCTTTGAGGTTGAAGTTGCTAAGTTTCCTCTTGTGTTACCAGATTACATCTTCTGATGCAAGTTTTGTGTTCTCTATAGTCGATTTCTGAACTATCTATGCTTAAAACGGGTTGTTTGTTCCATCTTCAGTTTTATCTGATAATGTTTTATTCTTTTTTACACCATGTTAATATCATGTAATATACTGCGTGATATCTCTCTTTTGAAAAATGTAACGATGGATAGCGAACTCGACTTCTCTTATTGTTCGTGTGCTATAAACCAGAATCATTTGCTGTAGTTGGTAATGTGAATTATCATGTAACCAGAATTGTTTGCTGTAGTTAGTGATGTGAAACCTCGGTATAGTTTGATTTCCATGTGATTCTTGTGGTATGTGGAATTTGATAAACTTCCATACAGCGGGTGTTGTCGGATAAAAATGCAAGTATTATGAATTTTATGTGAAAAAATATGCGGTTCATGACCATCTTCTACAACACCAATGGTTCATTAGCTTACCAGATTTCAATTTGAATGTGCAAGGTTCCTTGGCTACATTAATTCAGTGAGGAAAAATGATTGGTATGCCTACAATATAGTCCTAAAGATGTGTCAAGATCAACTCTCAAAAAAATGTCGTCGGGGTGTATTCGAACCTAGTTGAGTTGATACATTGTCAAGCTCTAGCTCAACTCGATTACCAAACTCGGAGCGCCATTTCATTTGTTCTTTATACTACCATCTAAAGTCATAAATCCCCAATGACAACCACTAGCATTTCATCCACAGCTGCCAACATCGTCTGATATTTATACTTACTATATTATAAAACAAAGGGTGTCTTAATTTTTAATTTTTTAAAAGTATTTTCTTATTTATCATATCATTTAATGTTTATATTATTTATATATTAATTAATTATATTATATATTATTATTTTTAATTAATTAACATAAATATTCTAGCAATAATTACAAACACATTTTTTATATACTTGTGTGTTACGCAATTTAGAACTGACAGTCGGCATAGCCGGTTGCCGGCCACCATCAACTTTTGATACATTTACAGAATGAAGTTTATGAATTTCATGTACACTACAATTTAATTTTTTAAAAAAAAATCATTTACCACCGCGCATTGTGCGGATACATTTCTAGTTACTACAAATGCTAGACACCAACAAATATGTAAAAACAATTGAAATATATTTTTCGCTATCGTACGTATTACGAACGAAAATGCCACTATATTTACTGAACATGGAAATATTAAAATGTGAATCAAATACAGTTTCTGATTGGAAATTAAGAATAGAACCAATATTATGTGATAACTATCCAAATGTAATAAATTATTATAAGCAGTCCAAGTACGATGTTGATTGGAAAAAAGAAAATAAATTTTTATTGATACAATCGGATTAAATTTGTCAACGATATGATATAAGCCATAGAGTATTATTGACCCATTTGGCCATTTCTTTTGTCCGTCCGTCCTTTTATCAGTCGGTTGGAAATTAGATTCGACCACCTTGGTCATATGGAATCTCGTATATAACAATTATTATCGAATTGGTATGGACTTTTATATTATGTGTATTGTTTGAATGTGTAAATATTCATTCATACTTGAGAATTGTGAACTTGGGCCTTATTATGTGAGAGGATACCTTGTTCATTCACCAGTGGATCAGACAGGCATCCTAGTAGACGGTTGGCATTGAGAGGATCCATTATTCATTGAACACAAGATCAAACAGGTTAGCATGCCGTTGGCATGGTGTAGCTTGTCAGACTCTCTTTTTTTTAGTTCGTTTTTAACTAAAGGTTCAGAGACGGTCATGAGATACCCTGATTAGATCGCATATATTTGAATCGAAAGATTCGTTTTCCTTGAATAACCTGAATAGACTAAACCTTATCTATTTACCCATTTACTTATATTTATACCATTACTTTTTTTTTTAATCCATTTTCATTACTACTCATAGACTATACTGCGCAAATTAAAAATCTCAAGCTAGAAAACTATACCATTAATTGTTATATATTTTGGGTGGATATACGTTCATCATAATTTTTCCATCATCACCAACCTTCTATTTCTATGGTTTTGTAGAATGTATTTTTAACATTGTATGCCTTCTAATTTTAGCGGTGTATAACTATAACAAATTATGATATGATGATTTATTTATGTGGTTAATGCTTTTTCATTGAATGAAATCAAGTACGATTAAAGTCTAAAGCACTTGACAATACATACACACACATATATATAGGGAATGGTTATTGTAAAACAAGTATTAAAGTAAAACAAATAAGATAAAATCTTGACCATTGGATCATGATAAAATTGATGCACGAAGATTCATAGAACAGAAATATAAAAATTGATGCACGAAGATTTCATGATGCACGACGATTTTCAATTAAGAAAAAATGATCTGTTTTATTTGTTTTACTTTAATGCTTGTTTTATTTTAACCAGAACCCATATATATATATTCATCTTTTAAAAATTGTGTTCATCTACGTTTCTAAATATAAAAATGTTGAACTTATATGAAATGTCTTGAAACAATATTAAAAAAAAAAACAAACAAACCCATAACACATCGTAAACTAACTTCTTGATAGAGGCGTGTCTTTTTTTTTTTTGTCAGCCATCTAAGTTATATGTACACGAATTAAGTTTATTTATTCAAAAATCTCAAAATAATATTTTGTGAACATTAAGAAATAGTTTTTTTATGTTAGACAAAGTACATAGACAAACTAGAACTTTGCCAAAAAACATAGATTCATGCAGGCATGTAATTAGTTGACATTCCCAATTGAAGTCAACTTATTGACTTTTTCTCAATTATTGGGAGATTAGAAATGATTATAAGTTATTTTAATTACTAATTTTGAAAAAAAGAATCCAAGTTTCAACATCACAGAATTTTCCATCCTTTTCATATTATTTAAAAATTAATACAACGTTTAGATAAGGTTTTTTTGGTATATATAGAGCTTCCAAGTCTTGTAAATGTGAAACATATATGATATATAGTCTTTAATTGGGTACTCTTTGTAATGTCGACGTCTAGACTCTCTTTTCCTTCTTCATGTGTTTTCTTTCTTGCTTCTTCTTTCATTATTCCCGTCCTTTCACATTTTGATGAGTATCCGCAATTGCACCGAAATGAGTTGTTGAGTAATAACACCAACCTGACACCTTTCGGGTTTCTAAGGAACATGCAAGGGTGTAGTAAGGGCGAAAAAGTAAGTGGCATTCGTAACCTTAAACTCTATCTAAGTCGTTTCGGATACCTAAACTATCAAAACAACCCAAATGTCTCAAATCCTAAAGAAGACGATTTTGATGAGGAACTTGAGGCAGCCCTCAAGTCATACCAAGTCTATTACAATCTCATGGCCACTGGGACGCTTGATGAGCCAACAGTGTCCAAGATGGTCAAGCCTCGTTGTGGGTTTCCTGATAAGGAAACTCGGCAACATGATAACGATGGATCATTACATACAGTCTCACATTATCGATTTTTTCAAGGTAGACCAAAATGGCCCAAGGTAAAAAAGCATCTAACGTATGCTTTTGGATCACGTTTCCCTACTAGATTTATGCGTCCTGTCGCACGAGCTTTCAACAAATGGGCTATTGCTTCTAGACATTTCACATTTTCAAGAGCTAGAACATACCGAAGTGCTGACTTGAAGATTAGTTTACAACGAGGAAACCATGGAGACGGGTCTCCGTTTGATGGACGAGGTGGAGTGTTGGCACATGCTTTTGCACCTACAGATGGAAGACTACACTATGATGCCGATGATAATTGGGTGGTGGGGGCAGTACCGAATGCTTATGATGTCGAGACTTTAGCCTTACATGAGATAGGACACTTACTCGGGCTTGGTCATAGCCAAATTAAAAATGCAATAATGTGGCCTACATTCAACTCAGGAGTAACAAAAGGTTTGAATTCAGACGTAGATAGAGTTTAAGGTTACGAATGCGACTTACTTTTTCGCCTTACTTAGAAAACCAACAAAATTAACTGCCTTATGTTCCTGATTGTTCATTCTGGTCTTTTTCTTTGGTCCAAAACGCTTTCAAACAAAACATTCAGAAAATTCTAAATTTCTGATTGTATCTGATTGAATATTTTGGGGTGAACCATCGAATTGATTCAATCTGAAAGTGATTACACGCCTTCAAAGATTACAAGTTATCCGATTATTTGTTCGTTTTCTTGCATATCCCCAAGAATGTTCTCGACTTCTCGATTAATATCAAATTGGAGTATATATATTGTTTTGTGGGCATCATTTTACCTTTCTTTTTTAAGTTTTTATTGAATTACACTTGATAGTATTCATATATATACCCAAGATTCAAATAGATATAAATTTTTTGGTTTTTAATTTCATAGAACGCATTATATTGTAACTTAACTTTGGTTAATGATGATGACATATTGACATGACATATTAAAACTCTTACTATTGAAGACTATTAGTATTTATTATGTTGTTCATTGGTAGCCTTGGAATGTACTTCTTAATCAAAGCTCTTGATTTTTTGAACCCATAACTTCTAACAAAAATCAAAATACTAAATAAGCTAGCTAGGCATGATATGCGATGGTTTTCATGTTCTCTGAATATATATAGCCAAAGATTAACACCTAAGATTATCGCCTGTTGGGACACACAATTGCCTACAATATTCGGTGTAATACTTGACACGAGAGCTCACGGTGGCTGAGTTCCCACCATCACATTCCATCCCATTGATGGCTCGAATGCTGGCTCCAAATCCTTTACCAGAAGCAAAATCCCAATGAACATTCTCCATCCAATACCACAGTGCAGTTTTGAAAGAAACCACTTGGTCTGTTGCCACGATCTCAGGGTTGTTGAGCCCGTCAAACCCAAGGCTCTCTCCGGCTGCACCGTAGTTGTAGTTCCATGAGAGTTGAATTGGACCTCTCCCATAGTAACCTTTCTTAGGGTTGCATGGATATTGGGTGTTCGTCTTATCGCAATAATCATTTGAAGGACCATCTATCTCTTCTATATAACAAAAATCTGTCAATTTCAAAATTAACCAGTTACATATTTTTGACCTGTTAAGAAAGTAGTTTGTCATATTTGTTAAAATAAAAAAAAAACAAAACCTCCACAACTTACGTCCAGTCTCATGAGTAACATGAGCAAAGAAAGCAGCGATTTCACGCTTTGAATCAGCAATCGAACCGGATCGACCAAAATGTGGATAGTCTTTGATGACTTTAAGAAATACGTCTCTGGTGTAAAAGCCTCTCCCGGGACAGTTACTTGCTGACTTGCCTAAAATCCGGTTAAAAAAGGCTCTAGTCACTATACCAGGTACATAGACATTATTAATAGGAGCCGGAAGAGAACACGGACCGGCTTGACAACCTTTTCCACAATAAGCGTCTTCAGTTCCACAGTAACCGTACTTGCTACAACACATGTCCGGAGCACAACCACACTTCTGTGATGCAACCGGCTGCGGGAGGAAGATATCGGCTAGAAATAGTACTACTCCAAAGAGAAGGAGGGTCTTTTTCATTTTGATTATATGGTGTTTGAATATAGTAGGTTTTGAAGAGGAATTTATAGGGATAATTATGGTCTTCTCTAAAGTCTCCCGTTAGATCATTATATATAAATCAATCAATTGTAATCGTAATGTGGAGGACAACATAAAATATATATATATAAATATCATTTAATTAGTGCGTATATAAGCTTTTGCGGAATCAGTTATCGTTGTTCTAATGACACAAAATGAACACATGAAAATGATATATAAACATTGATAATCGTATAATCTAAGTTTAGTATTATATAATTGTCAAATTAAACATATGATTCGATGCTAACGAAAACTATAACGAGTATTTGAAAATGAAAATTACGACAACGCTATTCACCCGTTATAAACTAGCTAGTTATATGTTGTATCAATAAAAAAAAAAAGAGTAAATTACAGAAATCGTCCCTGTCGTGATACCCCGCTTGCAGAAAACGTCCCTACCTTTCATA
>JAOEHQ010047295.1:0-10933 GCA_025447715.1 Asclepias incarnata
AAATAATCTTAAACTTAATAACCCTTAAAATTTCGTGACACCTCACGTTTTTCTACAATATCACAAAGATTATTAATGCAGTACCCAATCCCCTATTATTAATATAGATATGTGATACGCAACCGACATGTATGATTACTTACACCTTACTTTTCTCTTATTCTTTATCCGTTTGACCGGAGATCCTTATGAAAACAGTTTCTGTATCTTTGAGGAAAGTCAAGACTATATACATGTTACCTCACCGTATGTATGGATCGGGTACTTAGTAGTTGTATATTTTAATATTTTATTTCCCAAGGAAAAGTTAAAAGAGAAGTAGGAAAGGGGGGAAACGAAAACAATAGATTGAGACCCTGCAATTAATTTAGTAAAAGTTCCAAAAATTACACATTCCTCTGTTTCTATCTCATCTGCAATTGCCAAACACTTTGCGATCAGTGCTTATGATGCTCACGGCTTAACAACAACAACAACAACAACAACAATAGGCAAGTATTTCATTTACTTATAAAATAAACCTTAATTTTTGTCATTGGATCAAACAAGGGACAATTTAATATTAAAAGTTTGATTAATTAAAAGAAATTCCCTTATAAATATAAATATAAATATAAATATAATATGGGTTTCATTACTTCATATATGAATTTTGTTGTTTTTCTCATGGTACCCACCTGTTATTATTATTATTAATTTTAATTTTAATTATTAATAATAATTATAGGATTAAAGCTTTTACCTTAAAGTTGAAATTGTTGTAAAGGATTAATATTTGTGTTTATAGTTAGTAGATACAAATATTAGATATGTAAATCTTAATTGGTTAATTAAACTTGGTCATATGGGGGTGTAGCCCGTGTATATCTGAGTCAAAGATTTGCCATCCCCGTGTAACCTCATCCCCGTGTAGTTTGAGTCAAAGATTTGCCATCCCCATGTAACCTCATCCCCGTGTAGTTTGAGTCAAAGATTTGCCATCCCCGTGTAACCTGAACAAGGAAAAACCTCATCCGGGTAACCTCTAGTAGTTTGAGTCACAGGATTATATCTTGTTTGTTGTTAGTCTCAACATTTTTATTGTAGTTTGATATTATAAGACATATATGCTCATGTATTTCGATGCATTACTATAGCTTAAACAAAGTTTTCTCGGTGTATCTTTCACATACACCCTCAGTTTCTTGATATTCCCATTATTTTATGATATTGTAGGATTCTTGTCATAGAACACTCTTGAAGTGAAGAAGAGCAGATAGGTGTTTGCAATTTATCTTCCAAGTAAAATGAATGAGAAGAGTAGTTATGTACCACCTCGTTATATTCCCCTGGGACAGTCAGATAGAGAGGAGTCGGATTTAGAGAAAAGTATACTTTCTCCTACTGATCAATCTCCCACAAAGGATGAAAGTGTCAGTGATGTGCCAGTTCAATGGTCCTCTGGAATATGTGCATGTTTTGATGATCTACAGAGCTGTAAGTTAATTTCCACATATGGCCTTGGTTTTTCATATCTCTATTAGTCTTCTCACAATGTTGCTATCATAACTTTTGAATCTTGTCCTGACGAGTAATGTGTTAATATTTGTGATAACAAAAACATTTCTGATGAGCGATGGGTATAAATATGCGTTTAGTTGTCAGAAACATACATAACAAACAATTACATATTCCAGCGCATACGTATGTAATATCACATGTTTTTTCATATACGGTATGTTCATACTTCATATCCATTCCCCCACCCCAAACTTTTAGCTAATATGGGTCACTTATGTGATGTTGGAACGATATTTGGTTTTCCAGACTCCATTAACGTCTCTTTCAGTTTAGGAGATAATTGGTTTTTTGTTTTTCTTTCTCAGAGTTCTTTTTTCTTTCTGTCGAAGATTAAATCTGTATTGATTTTTTGCGAGAACACACAAGAACGGAGAATATAAAGATAAAAAAATAACTTCTAATGGGCAATAAGAAATAGCGAATTAGGATTAAAAACTGACCAAAAGAATTTTGAAATGCTGCATCCTTTTGAGTTTTAACCCATATGACGAAGACATGATTCATTTCACCAAATCTGTTTTGACCTGTAGTCAACGCACCCATCTTGCCACCTTTAAGCCACAAGAGGAAGTTTTTAGCTATTTTTCTATCTTCTGTTTGCCAAATGCGAATTGAGTTGTCTAATGGTGCATATAACTGCTAATTCAAAAGCTAATGTTTTCATTTGTGCTTAGGCTGCATTGGGACGATATGCCCGTGCTATCTCTTTGGAAAGAATGCCGAATTTCTAGGACCTAACAATTTCATGGGATCATGTACAACCCATTTTATTATATGCGGTCTTATCAACTCCTGTTGCTGCTTGGTAACGGGAGGTCTGCTTCTCGGTTTTCCTGGATGTTTTGCTGCATGCTATGCTTGTGGATACCGGAAAGCATTAAGGACAAAGTATAATCTGCAGGTATGCCTTTTGTTTTTTCTCCTTTTTGCTGTTTAGGCCAAGCACATATGCACATTAGTAATCTGTTCAATTTTCATCAGCGTTAAGATTAGAAGTGGCAAGAGGCACGGGTCAGGCGGGTTGGGTAATAGGTCGAAATGGGCCGGGTTGACCCGCAAACACTCCTTTGTCCTTTCTTCAAAAAATTTCTTACATACACAATATTATTACAGTAAAAGTTTATTTTTGTGTGAATAAAACGTTTTATGATGCTGTTTGCATTATTTCAGTAGACTCTCAACCTGTTTGACCCGTTTTATGGTTCTACCCATTTGACCTATTCCTTTTTCAGCTATTTTTTTGTTTGACCCATTTGATATTAAGACACAATCCAAGCAAACCCATTCATTAGTAGAAAAGTCGAAATTGAAACCTCTAAATTTACCACTTTGTATTGGCTAAAATGGCTCTCTTTGACATTCTTTGATGATTCTTATGCATTTTAGCAGGTACAGTTAGTCAAGTGCAATACATAGTTTGTAATTAAGCAACAAGTATGAAAGTCAGAAACTGATTTACTTAAATATAAGATCAAATTTTAATTCCCAACTAAAGATCAGAACCATGATAGATGTCCAATTTCTATTGGCTTCACTTTTTATCAGTTTCCCACTAGAGGTGTTTTTGGCTATCTCTATAGCTGCAAATAAATGAACAATTAAAGAGTCTTGAAATATTTTGGGACCCAACTTCTTCTCTGATCCAAAGCAAACTTTTTAGCATTGACAAAGAAAGTAGAAAGAATAAAATATGAATTAGCTGCAGTGTTTCGGAAGTTGTCCAGGTTTTTTTTTTTTTCCTTCCCGCCGTTTCAAAATGCTCCATTCAAGTTGGTTTTCAGCAAAATTAATTTCCTTGCAAGTACTTTGTATGGTTACTGCTAATGTGATCATCAAACTTACTATTTTTCTGTCTTTATGCAATAAAGTGTCATTATGAGGATTGAGGAGAGCGAATGTGTCTTGCATTACATACTTTTCGTTTATACAGGAATTATCATGAGATCTATGGTAACATTTATGGTAGTTATAGACTGGCTCATTACTCTTAAAAAATTCTTGTAAATCCATGTAGTTACTCTAGACATGGTTTCCACATACATTTCTGTTTTCAGTTTTCATTTTTTCTTTTGAATTCTGTTTGTCATAACAAATTAACAACCACTAAGGTTCTTATTTTTGGACATTGCAATTTTGGCTAGTTTACCTGTGATGAGTACATCCAGGTTATGTTTTATCTCTATGCATCAAACGGGTAAAATAAAACAATTACCTGAAAAGGTAATGGACCAAAAGTTACTCAAAGTGGTTTTTTAATGAATAAATGTCCAAAATCATTTTATCAAAAACTAGGATATTATTGCAATATTTTAATCTTTTAATCATATTTGACAGACTATTTATCTATAAATAAGTTATGAATCTTGGACAGAGAAGTGTTTTAGGTCAACCTGGCCCCTTTGACCCGTAACAAACTACCCTTTTTGACTCATTACCCAACCCGTGTATGTTGCCACCCACCCACCTCAACAGTTATTTCAAACTGTATCATAAAGAAGTTTCTTTAAAAATGATGTTCCAAAACCACATGAACAAAATATCTGCTTTTATGATCCAGGAAGCTCCGTGTGGGGACTTTTTGACACATCTTTGCTGCCATATGTGTGCTGTATGTCAAGAATACAGGGAAATCCGTGAAAGGTCTGTGGACATCAATCCAAATGCAGAGATGGTGGAAGTCACAGCTCCTCCAATCCAGACAATGGATTTGGCCGTGCGGAAATAATCCCATACATTTTGTTATCTATCGTTTTGTTCATTCAAAAATAGGGTTGTCACATTAGTTACAAGATTGTAAATGTTTTCCAGGCTACTTTTCGCCGTTAGTTTGTTTTTCAATGACAATAAGCATGTAGGTAGGAGTCCTTGTAGATGCATAACTTGGTTTACTTTTTCATGTAGATGGGTTTGGATTTGCACCATCTGAGTAGTGTTTGGTACGAGGAACCCAATGCGTCTTTTTGACAGAATGAAGAAAACATTTTACCATGTAAATATAGAAAGAACTATGCTATGGGGAATGTTTCTACTTCTATTCGACCGTTGTTCCTTCTATGGAATTAATGTTTTCTTTTCCCATTCCCATTCCTTCCATGTTGGTCCGTTTTGTATTTTCGGGTGTTACATGTATGAATTTGTATTTTAAGGCAATGACTTGCACTTAGGACCACCTAATATTTACACCAATCGTCTCCAATAAGATTAGAACCCATAATATTTAGGTTAATGGGTAACCCCAATACTGGTGTTACATATATGATCTAAGTTACAACCTTACTTCAACGTGATGTGTTCTATATGTTCTTTCCTCTGTTTTCTTCTATTATGTTTGCAGGTCGTAACTAATGTCAGACATGCCCGGCCATCATTACTAGTTCGACGTTAATAAAAACATGCTCCGTTAGTTAAGCCAGTTGGGGATGTAGACTATTTGTTCTCCTTTGCTCGAAGTCCCGAGAAAGGTAAAAACTAGAAGCTTGTGCAAAGGTATTCTTATTGATTTACAGGGTTAATCATACATCACATATGGCTCCTCCTCTTCCTATTTCACAACTTTCAGAAACATTGGTGAAGCAAGCCATCTCTCTACAACTTCCATAGATTCTTTTGGCTTGCACACAGGTACTAAATGTCCTGCACCCTACAAATATCCAAATTTCACTTAAACAAGCATTTTTGCTATAACACATGTGAAAATTTATGCTGAAAGATAATTGTTTCTTACTTTAACTGTAGCATATGTCAATGAAAAATCTTTTTGTGCATATGTCGTTTCGTACCTGCAATACAAACAATCCCGGTTTCAGTTTTTCTGTATGTTATGAACGTAAATTAAAGTATGTTTAATCGACTTGAGATAAGTCTTCTACCCTCCAATTTGACCATCAACGTAGTATGGCTTCCATGGAACTTCAACACTGATATTAAGGGAAGATATCCATCGTTCAACACCAACATACGGGAATGTCAAGTCATGATCACCGCTATGGATCAACGAAACATTGCAAATACGTTAGTCTTTGATTTCTAATGATGATTCGTTTAAGGATCTTCGGGACATTACCTAACTATCAAAGCTCGACAATTTCTACTAGCAAGTTTCTTGTGATAGGTAAAGCTACTATGGATATCATAAGAATAACAAGGATTGTCTTTTTTTCCTTGACTGTAATGGAGGGTGTTGTTGATCAACACCCATGTTCTAATTGTTCCCTAGATAAAAAAAAAAACACATTAGGAAACATGGCCGAACGATAACTCTGTAATGGTTTAAACATGTTATAAGGAAAACAAAGCTGGTTACGTACTTGACGAACGTTTAACGCTTGTTGCACCACTTCATGATTCGCCCAAGGACGTAACACACGGTCAAAGTAACTCTACAAATAGCAAAATGAATGCAAGAATTTCATTAGCCCTTCAAACACAAATCATAATAGATAGAATGCACATTAGTGTTTCTTGGAGGGAGACAAAGAAAGGAAGAGAGAACGATATCGTACTGCACAAGTTGACGCCGGATGTACATCATTGCAAGGTGGTTCCAATATGTTCTCAAGATTAAGTTGGCGTGTACACTGCGATTCAAATATAGTAGATCGCGTTCTATCATGTCGTCGTCGAAATTCATATGGTTTTACATATATAAAATAACACTTCGAATTAAGAGGCTAACTCACTTGTTCATATCTTTGCAGACTATATGCACATAATGAGTTGGTTGTATTAGTGTTTACATAATCTCCTTGGCAATTTTCTATTGCTAACTGCAAAATGGAATTACCATAGTAAATTCATAATCTACCATAGTAACTTCATAATTTGACTGAACTGAAGTTTGTCTAAGATTTTACCTTGTAAATATCATCTGAAATTAGTGCCATGCGATGAGCATACTCAAGTCTTGAATTGAAGTCCATGAACTTATCCGTTAGAGGGCTGAAAATAATGTATCCCTATATATATAATCCAAGTTTTATAAGCTATTCAACAAAATAAAAAAAATCCAAGTTTTATAACACAAATGGTGTTTGGTATTGCGTTTTAAAAAATTTCCCTGCCTGCTTTTGAGAAAAAACGCAAATAATTACTTTTTTAGTAACACTTTTTTAATTATTTGTGTTTTGCAAACCCAATAATCAGATAATCTCTTCAAAACGCATTCTAAACACCCCCTTAGTTTTGTCCCGCATTTGAAAATTTTGGAATTTTATTAGTTCAAAATTCAAATCACACTAATTTTTCTAAAAATGTATGATATACACATACATGGTTTAGTATAAACGGATAACGGATAAAGTTTTCCTTGTTCGGGTTATCAGAGAATATTGATGAGTCTTTTCGGCTTAGATGTATGTGATCTAACTGGGGTATCCCATGACCGTTTCCAACCATTTCCCTCGGCATACCTAGATGTTGAAGGTTTTGAAACCTCTTATGAAGAAATATGATGCCTAACTACTAGCTAGACCACCTTGATGATGGTTAAAAACATGGTTAGTATGCAGAAATTAAACTATTGGCAATTCAATGACATTTTATATAGTTTCTTCAATTATTTACTTGAATATTTATTGATGGTTGATCCCCACGTTCATTGCCTGTAGAATAAAATAAAAATAAAAAATCCAAATTAAGCTCAAAATAAATGTCGATCATGCATGTTAAAATTAAATATTAGAAAAAATCTTGTAGTCTGAAGTCATTGAAAGTTTATTTTCGTCCCATTTAGGATGTTACTGACATATTTTAAACTTTGAATGACTCAAAGAGCGAACAAAATTATTTACGGTCAAAGTTAAGAAAAACAAAGAACTCAAAAAGTCAAAATAGGGTGATCGATAAAAAACTGTGTATCAAATATAACACATCAAATATATCTTACCTTGATATAGTTGCAGAGTGACAACGGGAATGACAATGCCCATGTAAGATAATCCCGCAACGTAAAGAGGATTCTTCAAGAACTTAGGATGATCGATAAGAAACTGTGTATCGAATATAACATGTAAAAACAGTTGCATCGATCATATAAGATTACGGTTCATAACATAATTAGCATAATTATACGTTTATGTTTACCTTTTTAATAAAATCAGTAGCTTGGCTAGCCATAATACTATCACTGCTAACCCATGCTTCCTTTGTTCGAGCATAAGAAAATCCAGTGCCAGCAGGTAAGTCGACAAATACTATACTCGCCGTCTAAAAAACTTAAAATGAACTAAACTTTAATTTACCATGATAAAAACAGAAATTAGTATCAAACTATATGATGGTTATGTTAGTTAATGACCTTTGTCCATGAGTATGGGTTCAATGTTATTGTGAGATTTTCCAGTCCATTATCGTCGTTGAAGCTAAGTGGACCTATTCATAATATGTAGTTAGGAATAAGAATAACAATAACAATGGTGTGAAGTATTAATGATTTTCATTTCTAGTGGCGGATCTAGGAATACAAGTAACGTGTGTCCAATTATAATTTATTCACTTAAAATACTTCAAAATGCTTACTTTGTAATTTACCTAGGTCCAAAATCTTGGATAACATGTGTCCAAATATATAATTTTCTATATACTTGTTAAAAATATTTCTAATCTAAACTAGTTTCATGTTTTTTTTTGAACGGCAACAGTAAGTATATTAAATATAAGAAGCCATTAACAAATCGCTAATGACCAAAAAAGTACAATTACAATTACAAATCTAGAAGAGCAATGCAAAATCTAGACCCATCTTGGAGCTTTAACTGCTAAGGTTACAAAATGGTTGAAAAAACTTGTGCCAATTACAGTGACCCAAGACACAAGAAAAAACCCCATCAGCAAGGGCCGAGCCACCGGTTTTCACCTTGTGATGTTTTTGATGTAACCCCAAACAAGCTCCAAGAAAACGCAAGGACCAAAAAAACCCGATCCAACCCCCCTAAATGGGAGCGAACCGCAAACTAACCAGAAAAGACCACAATAGCAAAACAAAACCTTAACCATCAGCCAAGGGTTCTCGAACCAAAGCTCCCACTTCAGGTTAGACTTTTTGTCTCTAGACCCGATCCAAAGAAAAGCATAATTGATGATCGAATAGACAATAGACGAGATGCTATCCCGAACATCGTTATGAACCACATTGTTCCTTGCCTTCCATAAGCACCACCACCATATAAAGATAATGGCTTGGATCCTATTCCGTAACTTAGGGGAAAAACCAGAATTGTTGCACCAACTTAGAACATCTTCCGGGTTAGAGTTGGGAATCGCTATTCCCAGCCAAGTAGATAACTTCAACCTCGTATCGCTTGCCACTTTACAATTTCCAAAGATGTGCTCCTTAAACTCAACTCCGTTTCCACACAATTGACATGTAACCGTGCTTACATCGATGCCTTTAGGGAATAAATTGATGAACGTGGGTAAACAATCTCTTCGAAGCCGCCAAATAAAAATATTAATCTTCTTGGGAACATGTTTGTTCCACTCCGTGACCACATTACAGTTACAAAGAAGCCTGCTGTTGTCCAAGAATTTGCGCAGCGAAGAAATAGAGAAATCCTTTGTGCCATTTAATTCCCACAGCCATTTATCATTGGAAGTGGTAAGAGTTATATGAGGAAGGGAATCAACCAAATGTTGAAGATTTTGATGTTCCCTACTGCACCGTAATTCCCTTCTCCACTGCCAATGCCATGCCTCATTATCCCTCCTGTCGGCAATCTTACAATCTTTATCAACTTCGAGAGCATACAATCTTGGATACCTATTATTCAAAGAATCATTACCACACCAAACATGTTTCCAAAATTTTGTAGATTCCCCATTTTCCACCTTTCTAATACATGCGTTACCTGGAAAATTGTGGAGACTATGAATATCTCTAACCACTTTATTAATAGCACTCCACACCCCTTTGTTTTTAGACGAGTAAGATGAAAAACAATTCTCGCCATGAATAGCGGCCACGACTCGCGCCCATAAACTATAAGGATTAGACAACCCTCGCCACCTCGACTTGTAAAGTAATGCATGATTCATGGCTTCCAAACTACCAATCCCAATACCCCCTTTATCTTTACCAGCAAGAATAGCACTCCATTTGACCCAAGCAATTTTCCTTTTCTCTTTTGACCCGCCCCAAAAAAAAGACGACCTCAAGGCCTCCAACATGGTATTAACTTTTTTCGGCATCTTGTAAATAGATAAAAAGTAAATACCAATGGAACCCAAAACAGAAGTGATGAGCGTAGATCTACCGCCAATTGAAAGGAGACTAACCTTCCATTTAGATAATCTTTTCTGGAACTTCGAAATAACCGGTTCCCACATACTGACCCTAGAAGGACACCCTCCAATTGGAATACCAAGATATTTAAACGGTAAAGACTCGACTTTGCATCCCACCGTTTGAGCCAAAAAAGATATCTCAGCCTTCCCAACCCCAATACCAATGATCGAGGACTTTTCCAAATTAATTTTGAGGCCGGAAATATGAGAGAAAAAATCAAAAGCCGTAGTAATGACATCCAGGTTGTTCTTGGACCACTCGCCCACCATCATAACGTCGTCTGCATAAAAAAGATGGGACACGCAACTATTATTAATGTTAGCACTTCTGAAAAGTCCATTTTTAACCAAATTGTCAACCGCTACATGTAAGCCCTCCATAGCTATGATGAAAAGAAAAGGAGCCATCGGGTCGCCTTGACGAAGTCCCCTTTGAATACGAAACTCATCAGTAGGACTACCATTCACTAACACAGAGGCTCTAGCAGAAGAAAGACAGGATTTTATCCATTGGATCCATTTATCACCGAATTTCATAGCCCGAAGAATAGTGAACAAATAATCCCAGGACAGAGAATCATAAGCTTTGGCGAAATCAATCTTGAATAGCATGAGTCTTTTTCTCTTCATTTTATACCAATCAATGATCTCATTTAGCAGGAGTGGCCCATCAAGAATTTGTCTGCCCTTAATGAATGCGGTCTGTTCAGGACTAACCACGTGATCAATAACCTTTGCAAGACGGTTAGCCATAAGTTTAGCAATAATTTTGTATTGAAGACCAATAAGACTAATGGGGCGAAAATCAGACAAGATAATAGGGTTATGCACTTTGGGAATCAGAGTGATGAATGAAGCATTACAACCCACTGGCAGACTGGCACTACTATGAAAGTCACGAACCATATTGAGAATATCCTGGTGAAGCATGTCCCAATATTTTTTCACAAAAGCGAAGGTAAACCCATCCGGCCCCGGTGCCTTATCCGCTCCACAACTCCAAACTGCACTTTTTATTTCTCACATATTCTTATAATCATCTTAATCAACTTATTCTCACGTCTACGCACTAGCATTACATCTAGCACGATTT
>JAOEHQ010047296.1:0-21875 GCA_025447715.1 Asclepias incarnata
ATTCAGCCGTTTGGGTAACACGTGTGAAATATATATCTGCCAGTTTCTTCATAAGTTTGGGGGCAGCGATCTCACATAGATTACTCAAAAGATCAATCCCCATTTTCGCATTAAAGGTACATAAGGCATCATTAAAGGAAAGCCCGGACGTTACAATATCAGAATGTCGAAGCAACTTAGCCTGCAAGATGGCAGACTGGAGTCTAGACGCAAGAAATGCATAGTTCAAGACATCACCTGCAGAGTAAACACCAAGCCTATTATTATTATTATTATTATTATTATTATTATTATTATTATTATTATTATTATTATTATTATTATTATTATTTGACAGGTTACTATTTTGAAAGATATCCTAATTAAATTATTTATTTATTTATTAAGACTTAGATTTAGATGAGTCACGGACCATATTTTGTCACGTCATTTTTTGTTTTGTAAGGCCATCTCCAATAGAGAATACAGTTTGTACAATAAAACCGGCCACCTCAGCAACACGTCAGCAAACTGTTCTAACACACTGAATCAATATACTGAACTCATTTGACCTCCAACCCAACATACTAAAACTCAATTTGTCATGCCACATCATTATCCATATAAAATTAAAAACGCTATATTTTCAATATACATACACACACATTTGATTAAAAAAATAAAACAAAATTAAACCTTGGCCCACATTCTCACCGTGCCTTCAATTTGCCTTCAAGCAAATTGAGCAAACAAATTGATAAGCAAACTGAAGCCCCAATGCTAGCAAACTGAGGTTTCGATATGCTTGATCCAAGCAAACTGGGACCATGAACCCATTGGAGATAGCCTAAAAGTATACTAAACTATAAAATGTTGTTTGTAGATTCAGGAACTTAATGTCGTCTGATTGACTAAATGTGCGTACAGTTATCATTTCGATACATCTATTGATGTACGTATCACCATTTGATATTTAAAAGAGAGGTTGTACTTGTACATTATAAAATTAAATCCATATAATGCATGGATTCTATAGCTGAGAGCCTGAGATTATGATTACGAATTTACGATGATGGATTTTGCTGTTGAGTGGATAATTTATTGTTGATCTTCCATTAATTCAGTAATATCATGGTCAAATAGATATAGATCCAGATTTTAACTATTGATCTCCTCTTTTGTATCGGATCGTATATCCCTACCACTAGACTACCATTATGGAGACTTGCTGTCAAAAACATAACAAGTATACATTTAAATCTCGTTCAATTAAAAACATAGTTCACAAATAATGGTCGAATTCTAACTTGGGAAAAGACACGCTCATACGAAGTAAGAACTACCTTTAGAAGCGACAATGTTACAAACAAGTCTAGTCGAGCAAAGCTTGAGCTCTCGATTTAAAATGACTTCTTGAAAAACATAGAATATCTCGAAAAGTTCTAGTAAAACAATGTTTTTTCAATAAGTTTAATACAAACTCGAGCTCTTGCAAACACAGCCTTAACTCTCATGTGGTGTATTCAAACCTGAACTCAACAGACAAAAAATCAGATAAATAAAACTCGATTGGTTCATAGCCCTGCTGTGGACACTAGAAAGTAGAAATAAATCAGTCTACAACCGCTTGTAATTTCCGGCTTCAACTGTCCCAGTGGCAAGTTGCCATGATCTAACACACCCAGCCCAGGCATGAAAGCCGTATAGCTCATCCTACTCGAGCCAAACTTTAGCCTGCATAAATGCAATCGAAATGACTACGGCTATATATCCCGAATCTTCTCAAGCTTGCATCATTAGAGATCGTTGAGCAAGCAAAAGTATTTGTCTAGCTCAACTCAGCTCTTGCCATTCTAGTGCCGGCCATCTTTCAAAAGAGAATATTTGTCTAGTTTATAAGCACTTTGCATGAATCCAGGTCGACACCGTAAACAATAAAGAGATCCACAACCACTTCCCACCGTCTTACCTGTTGCTACGATAGTACAAAATAAGCAACTCAACTTTCCATCACAAACCCTTTTCATGTTTTCAAATAATAATTCAAGCAATAAAGAACCAAAGAAAGCCCTCTACTAAATACCAATAAAAATTAAAAAGAAATAGATAGCGGTAATCTTAAACTAAAATGATTACTTGGAAGTCCTGAAAGTTAAGACAACAGCTCTAAAACATGAACCAATCATCTTTAGACTGAACTTTTTGGGGGAAAAAATACAATTTTACAATCAAACACACCGAACATGTTTTCTCATGAAAGTAAATGCATAAGGAACAACGTACAAGATTGAAAAAAAAAAAGTATGATCAACAATAGTGAGGTATAACATAGAAAGACCAAATCCTTTGATTCTTCCTCACTACGCACGGGTCCTGCTGCTTTCTGCGTTTCTTATTGGGTAAAAATATGGATGCGCCTGCATTTTACCAAACATAACAATCTCATTCTTTTTTGTAATCACATATATAACAATCTAAATGATTCTCTTTATTATAATCCCATTTGCTATACTTCACAATTTATGTACTATTAACGTTTAATAAAAAGATAATATTAATATTATATATATACAATATATCTAAAGACGCATAACAATGGTCCATCGATTGATGACCTTCCTCAGTGCTTACTTTTCTGAGCAAATTACTGTTTATTTTTGAAATAGCCAAATGGTTACACGGTTTAGAAAAGTAAGAAGGAAAAAGAGAGAATTACCATTGCTTCTTTAGCAGTGGGCCTTTCTTGATGATCATACCGAAGCAACTTGTCAAGGAAGTCAATTGCCTACTCAACAAACAATTACAATTGTTAAACACAAGCACAGAATAGAAGATAGCTAAACAGTATGTCATTCACAAAATGTATTTTTACCTCAGGAACAGCTAAATGTTGATTATCAGAATTAATGAACTTTGTCCATTGTTTCCTGCTATGTCTGTACCAATATTAAAAAATAAAACCATCAAGAAATGACACTATAAGCTTTTAGCAAAGATGAGCATGTGTTACCAACCTCCCAACAAGAGCAGCGAGATGTGGATCTAGCTCTAGGCGATACCTCTGAAGATAAGTATTTAACTCGTCTGTCCCCAACACCTATCCAAAATAACAAATAAAAATATAAAATATGCCAGATTCATATTATGTATTAACATTCTCTGCACGTTTCTCTCACTCCTCTGAAGATCCACACTATGTAACTCTTAAAGGATGCATCATTTAAAAGAGTACACATACCTTGGCAATTTTGACCAGCTGATCATAATTGTCATGTCCGTAAAAGAATGGTTCCTTGCGAAATATCTGTAAAACAGAACCATTTCATGTTAACCTTTATAGAGTTGGGGTACATACGGAGCTATATCATATGCAATGAATAAGAAAATTCATCAAGAATGCAATAAAGATGTAGACCATTATGGAAAAAATAAAGATTGGGAACATATAATCACCATTCCAGCAAACATGCAACCAAGGCTCCATAAGTCTAATGAGTAATCATAATCTTGCAAATCAACAAGGAGTTCCGGACCTTTGAAATATCTACATTCAGAGAATCAAAATGAGTGCACATAGAATATGTGCTAACAAGCAATCCTAGCAAGCAGATACAAAGCATGATGTATTCCGAGATAAGTATATTTATAAGTCAAAAGTTGTAAAAGAATATGAATTAATCACCTCAGCAAAAGAACTAAAAAAACGAGACGTTTAAGGGAAGAATATCATTTCAACCCTGATTTCATACAGCAACTGAAAATACAATTTGATGAAATCAAAGAAAATAAACACACCTTGATGCTACACGGACATTATACTCTTTCCCTGGATGATAAAACTCTGCAAGACCCCAATCTATAAGACGAAGCTTGCGCTTTTCATGATCAATCATCACATTGTGGGGCTTCACATCTCGATGCATTATTCCTTGAGAGTGACAGTAATCTAAAGCCTAATCACAATCAACAAGGTAAATCAGAAACATATCTGATATTGTATCCAACAAAGATACAAAAAATAATGTCCACTTCCGGAACAATATTAAATGTGTAAATATTACACATTCCTAAAACGATGTGCATCATTGTCTAGTGGACACTTATTTTGGAAACGAGGGAATAAAAACAAAGTCATGAACGAATATAGGAGCCTTATATAGATATAAAAATCAAAGAAGCAGATAATTAAAGGCCCAGCTAAAACTAAACCCAAGAGCATTAGAAGACTTGAGAGACAAGCCAATAAAAAGTCAAACATCAAACGCAGAGTAAATAATTCCATGACAAATTCTAGTTACTAGTGCTCCAAAACTGTAGTCTACATAATTAAGGTAAAAAAATGGCAAAAGGTGCTACGTAAGTACTGAGTTTTCTGAAGAAATAAGCTGGACTATCAAGTGTAAAACGGCAAAAACTCGAACCCCAAAATAGTTTCAATACAAAGGTACTTACTTTAAACACCAATATTAAATGTTTCTATCTCCATCAAGTCATCAACTAGTTCTGAAATAGCAAGACATTCCTAAATACAAGTAAGATGACTAAAACAACCCAAGCCTTAATTCATACTTACATACCTTCTCTTTTCCGTTACTACTGGTACCCAGTATCTGTGTTGCATAAATATTGAAGGGACTTGATAAACTTAGGGCCTAGTGAGATCAGGTTTTCATGCAACGTTGACGTCAACAATTATGAACAGCATAAATTAATTTAGTAGATCCACAACATGCTTTATCTCTAAACAATTTGACCTAGTTGACTACTCCCAAGGGAACCTTAAACCAGGAAAAGAGCTAAGTCCGTTTAAACCCCCATTACACTCAAGTACAACCCAACCCGTATACAAACCATCTGGTTCAGGCCTAGGGTATAAAGTAATGCAATGACAAAGCCATCTCCAAAGAGCTACAGTAGTAAGTAGTCCCATGACACCCAACCTCACTGAGCAGCCAATGACCCATACCTGAAGTGTGTAATCGTCAAGTATTCAAGTTCATGCATTTTAACTCACAGAAACATAATGTTATGAAGTATCATAAAAAACAATTAAATGATTAATACTATGATGAACGGTGTTTTTTATATTAGAAAAACCTAGCAAGACACAACATATTTCTTGATAGCAACCATCTTTAACACAAGATAACTAGTCCTAAACTTATTTGATTTGCCTATCTAATCACCCAAAAAGAGATCCCTTAGAAATCAAATGCTATCTTCAAGAGCTTGGCTTTCTTTTTCTACTTCAAATTCATGTTGTTTCTCCAGATTAGACTAGGTAATATGAACAGATTATATATCCCAACATTTAAAACCAAAATTATATTGCAAACTTAAGCATGCTTTGGGAAAAAAACAAGGAAATAACTTTAAAAAATAAATGAATTCCAAATAAAGTTTTTAAAATAATGTCGATACAAACCCTCTAGTATTTGGCATCAGAGGATAGCAAAATCTTTGAGTTGAAGAGTCTTCCTGAAATCCCTAATATGAGAATATACAATCTCGTATCGATTTTCTTCATGAATTACTCGGGTCTTGTCATCAACTCATCATGACAAACATAGCATTGTCCAGAAACATATACCAAATCCACTAATCATAAAACTGCTAAAAAGTCAACCTTCGACACCCAGTCATAAACTACCCATATTCTAAGAGGCAATTGTTCAACCAAAATCGCCAAAACAGAATAAAGTAAAAATTTCATTTTACCTCATTATCACCATAGTGGCCAACTTGCCATGTATAATGTGATTAATTCGTTGGGTGCAAGAGAATGAGCCATGAGGAACAACTAGCCATGTATGATGTCACTAAATCTTTGGGTGCAAGAGGACGGGGGTGAGGACTAAGTAACTGACTAAATGGGCAAATTCACTTTAAAGAAAGAAATACTACAACATCACGCTATAAAAGAATACTATCTCGATGCATATCTAGATCACAGCATTATCAGGTTCTGATGCTCTAATTGTTGAAGCAAGCAAGCAGTCAACAACAACTACACGCTCAAGGCATGTGCAACGTGAGGCATAAAACAACTATCACAAACATAAAATCGGAGATAATATGCATCCCAGTTATTCAGTTAACATATAACTAGCAAAGTAGCAAGGTTATTAAGATCATTACCTTCAAAAGTTCATATATATAATAGCGAATATCAACATCTGAAAGTGTTGGATAGAGGACTTTAAAATCGGTGTTGTTAACATATTCGAATATTAGACTCGGTGTCTTTGATTGCTGATCTCTCACAATATCCAGCAACTTCACGATATTTGGCCCGCCACAAAGGTTTTGTAGAATTTTAATCTCCCTCTTGATCTGTATCCAACAATATATGATTCATCAAGTGAATGATGAAACAAAATGTATGTTTGTTTAACACTGAGTAACGAATGGAGAGAAAAAGTATAAGGAACATCTTAAAAAGAATCCATGTGCAATTTTCTAACTGAATTAACTGACCAGATAATTTTAAATGCACAGTAATCATAGTAATTTCTTAGAACTAAAAAAAATATCAGCAAGGCTTCAAACACAAGGTCTGCCATATGGGCTTCCGTTAGTGGGGTGACATCGTTTACATCTGAATGAGAACATAAAAAATCTCTTAGCTTTTAACACGCTACATAACTAACAAAATATAACGTACAAGTAAGACTATCCACATTTGGTTTCCATTGCCATAGCCCATAGGTATACTCTCTTATTACAAGTTGTGACTTGTGAAAACTGAAAACAGCTACCAAAAACTCACTTTAACGGATATCAACACACATCTATAACCGAAAGGACTTCAAACATTCTAGTGACAAACTAAACATTATAACAATCAGCCTTCCAATCCATTTTTTTCGACTATCAAATGATTCCAATCCTAGGTTAACAAGACTGAAAACATCTTCACCTCATTTCATTACAGCAACATAATACACACCTAGTGTAAAGTAACCATGCAGTAAGTCAACTCACAATAAATACATAACACGCAATGAATGATGAAACAATATATATATATATATATAGAGAGAGGGAGTAATACAAACCTTCTTCTTCTTAACAGGCTTAAGTATTTTAATAATACATTTATCATCAGTAGTACAATGAAATCCCTCAAAAACCTCACTGTATTTCCCTCTCCCAACCTTCCTCACCACCTCATAGTTATCCTGTTCCCTGTCAATTCATCAATCAAATCAAAATCAACAATATATACATATATGTATAGATATAGATATAGATATGAAAAAGGTGAAAATAAGAGAAGGCTAACCCCCATTGAACAGTCAACGATTCATAATCCCAATATTCCTTAGGGCGAATAACATTAACATCGGCATAAACCCTAGCTTTGGAAGGAGCGCCGGGGCGGCGAACAGCTTTACCGATCTTTTGAGCCAGGGTTTCTTGTAAGGAAACAGACTGCCGGAGGCTGCGGAGTGGTGGTGAGGTAGGTGGCGGTGGTGGTGGTGGTTGACGGAGGTTTTGATGAAGAGGATATTTGTGTTTTTGTTTTTGTTTACGGTGGTGTTGTGGTGGTACGGCGGCGGAAGAGATGTGACGTAAGGGAATTAGGGTTGAAGGGAATTTGGGGAATTTGAATGAATGTGAGAATATGAATTGTAAAGAAGAAGAAGAAGAAGAAGAAGAAAGAGGAGGCCTTACGGCCATCAAATGAAGAAACAAGGGCTATTTGTTATTATTGTAATCTAGAACAAGACGTTCCAGATCGGTAAAAAAAGGCATACATACTCTCCTTTTTCTTTTCTTTTTTCTTTTTTTTTTTGTTTTATAATTTATCTTCTTTTGACTTCTGTTGTATTTCAATTGAATTGAATTTCTTGTTTAAAATTTGGATTTTGTTAGGTTACTAGATTTCCCGTATCAAATATATGAAAAGTTGATGACATTTTTAAAATAAAATAAATTATTAAATAAATATAAATAAAAAAAGCCTTATAAATTAAAATTTAAAAATATATGAAAAAATAAACTGCTAAACTTGTTCGAATAATATAAATGTCATATATGGTAATTTAATTCTCTATGTAACAAATTAAACTTTTACGCAGTTGGTGGATTATAAAATATTAATTGATAAATATATATGGATGTTTGTTTTAATATAGATATTAACAAAAAAAATTTATATATTTCTGATATACAGAGTAATATAATTTATATTTTTTAGGATGTGGATATAAATTATTATGTGGATTGCATTACTATCATCAATTGAAACATAGATGATCTTTATAAACTTTTTTATGAAGGGATATTTTTAATAATTTAATTATTAATAATCATAAAAAGTTAAAAAGTGTTAATTATATTTAATTAAGTATTTAGTAAGATTTATTTTTTTTATGAAAAACTAAAAAATGTAAATTAGTGATGGAAAACAAAAAAGTGTAAATTAATGAGACTTTTCCTAAAATTATTAATCAAATTAATAATTAAAATAACCTTTTTTTTAAATAACATAATTTAATAAGTCACATGTTTAATAACTTAATTTAGAGAAATTAATAGTTGTGATTGATCAATTGAGGTTAGATCAGTTGTCTTTTAGTATATATTATTATTATTATAAGATTAAGATGATTAACAAACTCTTTTTAAATTTTAATAAAACTAGTATGATATTTGCGTTTTATGGCAGAGGCGAATATATCGTAATTTTGTGATTAAATGTGTTGGTTATTGATTATGACATATAAGTATGGAGGTTGTTTATTTTAAAACAAATATTAAAGGAAAATAGATTGGATAAGATCTTAACTATTGGATTATGATAAAACTGTTGCACGAAGATTCACATAGCACAAGTGTATAAAACTGATGCACGAATATTCATAGAGTACAAGTATATAAACATGTATAAAAAACTGATGCATAAAAAATAAAAGCAATTAATATGATGAATTTCATAATTAACCGTTATTGAAACATGATGCACACGATTTTAAGTTAAAAGTAGATGATTGTTTTAGTTATTTTACATTAATAGTTATTTTACTTGAACCTAAACCTATAAGTATATAAGAATTACATTTAAACTTTTTGCTTCAAGCAACTTCCAAGTTTGTTTGTCAGCAAGTCATATACGAATCCATACACACATGAACTGAAACATCTAAAAGAAGAAAAAGAAACTATATATTTTTATTTACTAATATCAAATGCTATTTTAGTATTTTTTTTATAAAATATAAGACTATCACTGATACTATTAAATTTAAAACCATAATATATTTTTTAGAAATGTCACTAAGGGTAGGATTAGCACTTATGCATTTTCAAATTTTACAAACCTAAAAAACTTAACCAACGGTTATGCATTTTCAAATTTTGCAAACCTAAAAATTGTAGTTGAAGTATAAATGTTACTTAATTGAATTATGAATGGTATATATTAATTGAATGATATATATTTAATTGATTTAAATAAAATTAATGGTTTTGATTAAGGTAGGTAAATATGATGTTAATAATGATATAAAAATTACACGGTAAGAAAATATTGAATTTGTTTTATAATATAGATAGATATAAATATTGAAAATATTGAATTTGTTTTAGCAGGGATGACAACGAGCCGGGTATGGGTCGGGTTTAGGTAATCCCGGACCCAAACCCGATTATAAATCCCCGTCCCAAACTTCCGGGTCCCCGTTTACTTACTAACCGTCGGGTAACGGGTTTCTCCGCGGGTAATTGGGGATCCGTTATTATTATTATTATTTTTTGAAATCTCCTTACTTACTATAAATATTTATTTGATTTATTTTAAACTAGCATGTATTAGCCAAGTTTTAAATAAATTGTTCTTTATCTCTTCAAATTTATACTTTTAAGTTTTATACAATCTATAATTTTTTTATGATCATATGGTATACTTATAACAAAAATATTGTGCGACATGATATGATCCAATTAATATGAAAAATAAAATTAAAAAAAAACACTCATTTTCAGTTAGATATAAAAGAAGAAAAAAAAAATACAAAATGGATAATATACGGGTCGGGTATGCAGGTTTTTATCTAAAACCGTCTCAGGACCCGAACCCACGAAAAAAATTAAAATCATCCCTATACCCGGTCCTAAACCCGCATACCCGAACCCGACCCAAAAATGTCGGATTTCGAAATTCCCATCAGGTACGGGTTTGTTTCCCATCCCTACTTTTTAGTTTTATCTAGTGACCACATTAGTTTAGAGGCTGTATTACAATTGCAACATAGGGGTTGGTTATTGTAAAACAAATAAGATAAGATCTTGACTATTGGATTATGATAAAACTGATGCACGAATATTCATAAAGCACAAGTATATACAATGATGCACGAAGATTTTTATGATGCATAATAATTTTCAGTTAAAAGAATATGATTGTTTTATTTTAATACTTGTTTTATTTTAACCAAAACCTTGCAACATAATTAACTATTTTAACTTTACATAAAATATAAGTACAGGAGTTGCTACAAATTAAATGTAAGGTCTATTTTTCTCTCCTTATCTTTCAATTTTTTTGGTCAACTTTTGCTCTTGCCTATCCATTAAACAATTAATTTTTTCTTCAACTAGAGGCATAACCATGGATTAAATATATACATTCATGATTATCGCTTATTAAAAAAATGAGAGACATATATAGGATAATAATAAATATATAATAATTTCATGTCTTCATTAGGATTGGATATTGTTATTATTATAAACAAAAAGAAGTTCATGTCTCCTTTTTTTTTTGTTCATCTTGTAATTTTACACTTTGCTTATGAAACTAGATCACAATTCACAACAGAACTTGAATACTTTAGGAAATCTCTTTTATGGAATGAAAACACAGTATAAGTCGCCATCTATTTATTTATTTATTACTAATAATTGACACCATAAAGCACCTTTGGGTAAAAGGTTACCCCGGTAAAACTTAAAAAGTAAAGTGGGACACAAACCACTCCAACCAACACATCATTTTTGTATTCAGCACCTTTGTTACTATTAACTTCCAGTTGCACCTGGGTTCTTTGTGATGGGTAAGTTTCCATCATAACTGCATCTTGGAATATCTGGATTTCTCACAACCCGTGGTCCTATGGGCACTTTGTTACGCTTTGGACGGATATCCTGCAACAATTTTATTTTATTTTTCAGTTTGAGAATAATAAAGAATTGAGGGCAGATCTTTTATAATGAATTCAATGTATGATACGAGTAATATTTCACTTTAACATCCAACTTGTGGATTTTGGTTTGAGCAAGGATTCTACTATTTCGTACACATATTTGAAACTTGTTGTCACAAAAGGTAATGTACAAACAAATATTGGAATATGCAGAAATTTTAGCTATGCATTTTTTGCATTACTATTATTATTATTCTGGCAAGTACCTGATCAAATATAGAAGTTGGAATTGCAAGTGTGGCGACAGCATTAGGAGCGTCAACTATGCCTGAAATCCTACCTTCGCAGGGGCAGCACGACAATAAAAGATAGACCTAAGAGTCACCATGAGTTTAAAATGTAAGAAATGCATCACACCTCAATTAAACAATTTTCTTTGATTTTAAACATAAGTTTTCTACCTGTTCCTTAGTGTATCCAAATTTGGACAAGTAGTCGATTGCATTTAGAACTGCACGCTTGTAAGCAACACTAGCATCAAGGTAATGTTGTCTTCCACTCTCATCAACACTGATTCCCTCAAACACCAGCCATTCCGAGAATCGTGGCTCTACTGGGCCTATCTCAAATATAGGATTAACATGAAGAGGAGTAGGTCCCATTGGAGTTAAGTATTCTTTCATTCCCCCTCGTATGATTTCACACCTAATAACATTTGTAAAGTATAACATTATCAATGTATTTGTTACTACTATTTTTCATGCACGTTTCAAGAAAAGACTCTGAGAAGATGGAAAGTTGTACTTGAGTTCAAGGAAGCCACTCATCTCAATCGCCCCACAAAACGAAACTTCACCATCACCTTGTGAGAAATGCATATCCCCTGTACTAAAGTTAGCTCCTTCCACAAATACCGGAAGGTATATCTTGGAACCCCTACTTAAATTCTTGATGTCACAATTCCCTCCATTTTCCCTTCCTGGAATGGTCCTTGCAGCCTCATTAGCAATCTTCTCCCATTCATTAGTCCCTTCAGGAATCTACAACATTAAGACCTATTTTAGTACAGGTTGTTGGAATTGGTCCAACACAGGTTTCTTACTTGTGCCTAGAGGTGGAAAATTGGAGGTCAAGAAGGTTGGGTAATGGGTCAAAATGGGTCCAGATTGAAACATGCCATAAGTTAGGTTGACCTGTGTTACGATCCCATATCGGCCAAGTATAGGATTGGTTGGTGGTTTATAAAGTCTAGGTGTCCCCTCCTCCATTGAGCTAGCTTTTTGGAGTGAGTTCTACACCTAGCTTATGGCTTGATGCGAGCCTATTATGGGATGGGTTCATATCAACCTGCAAACTCGTTTTCTCAAACTTCAAATCTTCTTATAGTTAATATTACAACAATAATTAAAGTATTTGAATAAACGATTTTGGAGGTTGTATACTTTGGGCAACTTACAATCCATTTGACCCGTTTGAGATAAAACACAACCCAAATCGGCCAATTCATAAGTAAATGGGTCGACATTAATTGCCCTTTTCATTAATAATCATAATCAAATAGCATTTAGCACTTTTTTTAAAAAAGATCTATGAAACACATGAACAATATATTGCGTTACAATATTTAGACTAGCATATTGCTAGTTTACCTTGCCCAGAACGCAGCCTTTTGTTGATGGCAAGTTTGCTAATGGCCTCGAATGTAAAACTTCACATAACTTCAATGATTTTAATCCATTTTCTTCAAGATCTCTCTCCCTTTCATTCCATATGTTAAGGAGTTCCATTGAAGGTGCAGTTCCAATTATTCCCGGGTGTGTTATACCAGGAAACCGTACACCTAATAATTCAACATCAATCATTTTCTTCTACTAATTTTTGCATTTTAGTTATTCCTAATAAAAACAAATGACTAGCTCACCTGGTATATGGGGAGAGTAAGCATATATTCCTTCAAAATACCAAATTGCTTTGGTGGCACAAGGGAAATGATCAGTGAGAAAACCACCACCATTTTCTCTATCAAAGATTGCTGTAAAACCCCATTCGTCACCAGGGAGAGGACCCAAGTTGCATATTTCAACTACAAGAAGATCACCCGGTTTAGCTGCTATTCCCTCCTCATCAATAACTCTAATCGGCCCGCTCAAATAATGCACCTAAGAATCAGTTTTCACACAAGGTCATTCGCATTCTTTCGTACTATTTTCATTTCATAAAACCAAACAACAACATGCATCATATATTCATATTCACATATGGGTTTTCTACACTTGGCTATGAACTTATGATACCATAGAAGTGTTATTCACATAGTTTTCATTAGTTGACTTATTATCTAAAACTTTTCAGCAAATTCTTTAGCACTTACAGTTGAAAGGTCTAGATACTTAACATCACTAGCAGAATTATCATCTTTGATAGCACCACCAGTCCAGTCAACCATCTCTATCCTGAAAACTTGACCAGTTTCAACCGTTGCAACCGATGGTATTTCGGGGTGCCAACGGTTATGTAGGGGGAGTTGCTGTTCCAGTGGCTTCTTTTTAAGGTCTATAGGTACTACTAGTTTTGGTGTTGAGGGAGCCATTGGTGAACTGTTAGTGTGTTTGTGACAGAAAGAATAATGGAGATGGATGTAGGAATCTTATAGAATGTAAGTATCTTGGCGGCTTGGCTGAGTAGGTGTTGTATTCATATGAAATAGATTCTTATCTTTTGGGCTAATTTGTATGCATTAGATTGTTGGTCTTTGGGCCCATTTATGTTGACAGGGTTCTTGTTATTTGGGCCTAATAGTAATAAAATGAGGTATCAAACTTGACCCGTATATGTAGAAATGGGTCGATTTGGGTCATAGGTCAAATGGGTAACATGTATAACGGTCCAACTTGTGAACTTGACCCGACCCATTCTAACATACTTACCTGACCTGTTATCCAAGCCACTTTAACCGTCCAACTTTTGTTATAGATTTTGATATATAGATAAAAGACCAAACTTATAATGCATGTTTCCTTCCATGTTGCAGAATTCAACTCAAAACTTGAAAGAATAGTACAACATATAGATATACATATGAAATAGACTTACAACAGACTGCTCAGCGTATTTGATGTCTTCAGCAGTATATTCTTTAGTGATACCACCACCAGAAAAATCGACCATCTCGACCCGAAAAACCTCCCCGACACTAACCTCAGCAACCGGTGGTATATCGGGGTGCCATCGGTTGTGAAGGGGGAGCTTCTGTTGCTTTGGTTTCTTGGTCACATCTATTGGCACCACCAGTCTTGGACCATGCTGAGCCATCTGATGATAAAGGCTCTAATATGGTTATACAATGTTTTGTTGACTAAAACTTATTTGAGAGAGATAAAGAAAGCATATTGGAGTTGATATTTTTTTGGCTTTCATTTTCACTTGGGAAAACTACTGTCTGCCATTATCTCCCAAGCCACCACCTATCAATTCATTGTATTGTGGAAAAACAAAGTGAGTTGATGGAGATGGAGTGATGGACCATCTAATAATATAGAAATTTAGCTTTTGTTTGCATTGTTTCTTTGTTTTTTGCCAAAAAAAAATAAAATAATAATAAATAAAAATTGTATACTTTTATTAATTCATTCAATAATATAAAAAGATCACACAAAACATATCATTAATCTTGCATCAAACACACAGTCAGTTGAATGTTAGTTCAATCCAAGATGCGAGTTTCAATGATAAGAACAACGAATCTAATATTGATGGTCATTACATAGTCTGTTATCATTCGTGAGTTTGACATAGTCTGCTATCATTTGTCAAAAATATGCAGTTATCACTAAATAAAATGATAATAATTGGGATCAAGCTCTTACTATATTCATATTTATTTTGAATATGATAAGTCGTGTTATATGTTTTTTGGGAAAAGAAAAATAATAAAATAAAATGATCTGCCAAAAATGAAGATCACTTATTTTCGCTCTCGGAAAAGTTCTAACATGTTCATCATGTTCATTTGGCATGAGAGTATCATAATCTTAAAATTTGTGTTTGAAATTACTGGTAATTCATTTATAAATGAGAAATGATAATAGTACCATTAGTTTTAATTAATTTACCATAATATACAAGTTGTTTAACATATTGTATAAGTCCGTTTTACATACATATACATATGGTAGATATATCGCTTGTTGTGGTACGGATATCATTTTACTTGTTAATAAAATCACAATCCATGAATAGTTGCTACAAATAATTTAGCTATATTATTGTGATTCTCCTTCCTATAGTTGATTGTGACAAAAGAAAACATTGTAATCACCACTCTTTTGTAACAAGAAAAAAAGAAAAAAGAATAGTTTTACTAGTAAATGGCAATAAAAGGACAAAATTGGAGTTGATGAAGAGCTACAACCACTATTTACTAAAGGCTAAAGAAAAACGTTAATAACAAATGGGTTAAAAGCAAGTGTCCCAAAATCTTGATCGTAAGATCTTATGGAAAACAAGCTTATCAAAAATGGTTGGAAGCCAATAGCCCATGGTGGGGTAGGGTGGGGTAGGGTAGGGGGTTGGAAATTAGGGAGGGGCTCATAAAAATCCCAACCTGTAAATCGGAATCTCCATGATATTTGCTAGATCTCTACCACGATTCTCGTATTTGTCTCCTAATCCTTTTTTTTTATTTTTTTTATAACGACAAAAGAACTGGCATTCCTGAATTTGTGTGTTCACCTCGAGTTCGAATTTTGGTATCGCCCTAAAGGGTTTGCTCTCCCATGTTTTGGATGGGTATAACGTTACAAAGACTCCCTGCCCAAATGTTTTTGGCAAAATTTGAACTATTGGTCCCAACATGAAACCCCTTAGGAGAAAACACCCTGACCATTAGACCAGGACCCCAATGAGAGTCCTTATTATTATTAGTATTATTATAAAAAAAAAAAAACATATAAATGTATATGTTTATATTTGCATGTGGTGATCCATGCTAAGATGTAATTATTTAAAGAAAATTTATTGGATGGTCATATTGGACCAACTTTATCTTTAAATAGAAAAAACTTCTATCTTCTTCAAAATAGCCAAAGATCCTCTCGAAAAGGGTATACAGACTACAGTATATTTGGAAGCGCTAAATGATGACATGTGTTTATTAGGAAATGAATGTGCACGGACCGCGCAAGTCAGTGTGTGGGTAACGTGGGTCAGTATGCAAACTACGTAGGTATATATGCGGATCGCACATGTTAGTGTGCCGATCGCATGAGTTCATGTGAGGACTGCACTTGACTATTTAAAGTGGAATGAAGTGTCCGTCTTTGATTGGTTTATGTGGGTTGTGTCTTGGTTCATATGGTTTGCACGTCCTTGTACATAACATCCTTAACCTTTTTAAAAAATAAGCACTATTTTGTTCATTTAAAGAAATAGTTGGTCTAATACAACCATATAGGTAATTTCCCTTAATATTAAACTTCTTGGGTGGTCAAGGAAATAATTTGAGAATTAACAGCTATTAGATATCTTGACTAGGTCGTGAATATTAAAAATCCGTCTTTCTAAGTAACATGAATAAATAAAACCTTATTTGTTTACATGTATACATGCTATATGGTTTGATTTTAAGTGATTGTTAGGTATATGACTATTTAAAATTTTGATGCGACAATTTGACAACTACAAATATAACATGACAAGCAATATTGTATAATGAGTCTTTTCAAGATAAATTTAAATACATTAAGATAAGATGTGACATTCACTATTACAGAGCACGCTGTGCCGATCATGCACTTTCTACATTTATCATTAGCTAAAACCCTTTAGATCGTATATGATTTGATTTCACCTTTTTAGTTTAAGCTTATGATATGATTATGGTATTACAAACAAATTGAAATAACTTTAATGAAAATGTTTAAAGACAAATTTGACTGTTCGAGGACATTAGAAAACTGAAGTTATCAAACTATAAAATGCAACCAAAATAAGAAAGAAACAATAGAGGCAAAGAAAGACCAAACAACACATGGCCGGCTTTGGCATAGGCCAAAGCGGACGACCGGCCGAGCTCCGATTTTTTGAGGCCAAAGCGGACGACCGGCCGAGCTCCGATTTTTTGAGGGGCCCAAATTTTTAAACTTCTATATATAAATATATAATCAAGTGAGCCCGTTAAACATGTGAGAAACCAATTAATCATTAAATATTAAATCATATACCTTAGCCTATAAAAAACCCCACATATATACATCTTTTGTCAATAAAAAAAATATATTATCGTTGTTTCTTGACACATGAAAAATAATACTTTCCCATTGTTTCTTTATTGAGAGCAAGCAACAATATAAGAAAAGTCGAATCAATGATGAATCCAATTAATCAAAAGTTACATAGGATTGAAATTTATTATTAGTATTGTATTTTAATTATTATTTACGTTTATATCGAAAAAGCTCATGTTTTTGTTAAACTTTATATCTTTGAATAACTTTTACTATATCTATTGATATAATATTTATCATCGTTTTTTAAAAAATGGTTTACATAATCTAATTCGTTGTGTCTATTTTAGGAGCCTTTTTTTTCCCGGCTCGTCCTAGGCCCATAAATCATCAGAGACGGACAACATACATATAGAGGAGTAGATCGATATTTAAAAAATGACGATAAAATATGGTATATTTTAGTGAATATTACGAACATGGTGAAACACAGTAAAGGTTATAGCGATAAGGTTTAGTTTAAATAAAAAGCCTTAGTTAACTGAAAGTTGTAGAAAACATTTTTAAACCATTGGATCGTAAGTACCATTAATGTACTTTGACATTTTAAGGCTTAAACCCTTGATGTGTGAAAAAAAAAAAAAATAAATAAATAAATAAATGGGTGGGACAAAGATTCAAGGTTATTTCTTTCACACCGCTGGCAAATTCAACAATTTCCCTAGCTTGAATCTCGTTCAACCAATAAACGCGTGCAATCCCATCTCCAACTGAGACCACTCGAGACTCGACCTATCTCATCAATTTGAAAATTCATGTAAAAGTTATTAATTTTACTTTCTAATAAAGTAATTAGTTCAGTTGCTCTCGGAGAGAATTCCATGATTCTATTTAAGCTATATATAAAGGGGAATACCGCTTTCAGTAAATACGTCTAGTTTTAAATTTATAAAGTCAATAAATATTTATTGGATAGTACTACATTATATATTTGTGAGTGATATAACTCAAAATTTAATAGTTATTCATACTTATATAATTGAAATTATTTAAACATAGTTTTATGTAAATTAAATAGTTTGAAAAATAAATTATTATATTAAACGGGTCAAACTCAAGCTTATAAGAATTCAGACAAGCCGATTTTGAGTTTTATTTTTTTAAGACTCAAAACAAGTCAAGCCCGAGCTTTACTTAAACGAGTTCGACTTTTTTTAAAAGACATTGTTATCGTGACGTGTTGGTGTCTATGGAAAGCGAGAAACAATTTCAAATTTTCAGGAATTCAAGTGTGCACAAGAAAGATTATTATGGAAGTCAAAACCTTAAGCTTCTTATGGTAAAAAAAAAAAGAAAAGAAAGAAAGATAAATGGATGAGAACCCTCTGGTCCCATATACCGTCATGGTACTCAGAGTGCACAACACATAGAACTCATGCCCGATAAACACCATCCTCACACATGGATCACTAGATATAGTTTCTCCACTTGTTTTTGTCAAGTTTCGTACATGTGACATATGCACCATTCATCTGCGGGCCCATGTGGTCACATGGTGACGGTACCAGTTGATCTATGATCAATTGGTTAAAAAAAGTAAATGGTTGAAGAACCATCTGGTCCCATGTACCGTAAAATTACTATAATATGTTGTAATCGTGTATGATCCCCTGCAAGTTCTGCATGAGTAGTGTGAATAAAAGTTACTTTTAAAAATAAAAAAATTTAAAATTAAAAGAGTTCAAACTCGATTCTATTTGGTTTAGAACACTAGATCTTTACACCCTTATAAAACAAACTACCCCTCATTTTTTAATGAAATACCTAAAATGTCCTTACTAATATAACACACATTATCCATAATCCTATTGAATACCCAATAAACCCTAAATGAAATTAATTTACAACATCTACTATTTAATTTCTAAAATAACTACACTACCCCTTTTATATATCAATAACCTACACTACTCGCCGCCGCCACCACTACCATCATCAGTCGCCACCATCACGCCGTCGCTACCACCATTCCCGTCACATCGTGCGGGTATTTGTCTAGTTTCATAAACAATAAGTTTATTTAGTTTCAATAACAGTAGTCACCAATAGAAACACAGGTCAGGAGGGTGGTGACGGAACCAATGAAGAGGTGGGTTTTGTGGTGACTTGGAATTTGGCGCGTGCCGATTGACAAATGATGGATAAGAATGCAAGTTGGCGAATATAAATAATTTCTCTTTAACTTAAACTAAGTTGGGCCCTACTATTTTAGGTTGGGCCTAGTATTAAAAAAAATAAAATTTACAAACAATAACTATGTTGAGGGTGGGGCGGTGAACACCCTAATAGTGCTCTGCCTCCGCCACTTTATGCATGTAAGAGTTTCAAAGTTTAAACTACAAGCCAAAATAATACGAGTAGGAAGTCATAACATGAAGAAATTTGAGTCTTCATCCAGTCCATGCATCGAAAGCTTTATGTGTGGGCTACTCACAAACCCTGTGACTCCAATCAAATCTACGTACACTTACGATCATTTAGAGGCAAAGATCTTCCCATTGTTCCTATGAGTAGTATATATTCAACGTAGCCATTTACGTACGTTATCGTTTCTTCATCAAAAATCAAACTATGCTCTACTATATATGAATTCAAACAAAGAAAACACAGGCATATATTATATATATATATACGTGTATCTAAATTAACAAGAGATATTTTATTGGATTTGGCAGTTTCAAACTAAGCAGGATTGTAATGCGAAGTGTTTATCAGGCTAGGACTCTCAAGAATAGACAACTTATTGTCAAATACTTTTTGGTCATAGAAGTTAGATTTGTTTGCTACAAACAAACTCATAATATGGTTTCTTTCTTATAAACAATGTATCTTGGAAATGTATTTATTTGCTAATTAACAACACATCTTCATGAGTTATTTGACTTTGACATTATGAATTTATGATAAATAAAGTTTACTCTATCATTTTTTATACCTAAAATGCACTTGAGGGACTTAAGCGCTAATACAAATCAAAGTTTAGAGATGTTAAGTTCAATAATATTATTTTTAAAGAAAATGAGTATTAAAAATGAGAAAATGACTAACCATATAAATGATTTGTGATAATAACCTCAAATATTTATATGTCTTGGCTTAGGGGTGTCAGGAAAAACTGTACCCAAATAACTCGACCCGACCCGAATGAGTTTGGGTCATATGGGTCATCTTATTCGGGTTTATGTGGGTTATTTGGGTTAACCCGAACTCAAATCTTTTATATGGTTTGGTATATGGGTTAAACATAAAAAGATTTGGGTCACCCGAATAAGCGTATTATTATTTTTTATATATAATTTGATATTATTATTAGTAAAACTATACTATTATCAACCACCTTTATATTTTATAGTTTATACTACTTGTTTAAAAATTGAATATGCACTTTTATATTTAAAAAAATGGTTAGTTACTTACAATAAGAAATACAAGTTGTCATCCATATTTTAAAACTCCATATTCTTAAGAAATATACACACGTTTTTTGTTTCGATTCTCAAATCCAAACCAAACCAAACCACACTTGTCTACAACTTATGATCCCATCACAAGTTGTCTTCCTTACACAACACAATATAAAAGTTTTAAGAAAACCACTAACAATCAAAAGCCAAACACTTCTCAAATTTATTTGGTTAATATTTATTTGAGTTTGAATTTGGATACCCGAAACCCGACCCAACCCAAATAACCCGAACCCAAATAACCCGAATCTTATTCGGGTTGAATTACGGATTAATTTATATTCATGAAAAACCGAATAACCCGACCGAAATAACCCAAAACCCAAATAACATCCCTATGACTTGGCTGGTTGGAGGTGGAGGAGTCCTTAAATGGGATCCATGCATTTTCTTTGACTTTAATGACTCAACATGTAAGTGACATATGCAACTTTTATGTTTTTTATTTGCAACTTGCATGTTATACAAACATACAATATATTTTTTATACGACTTTATTCACCCTTTGCTTGGTAGGCCAATTCGTTTTTAACGTATTCAATAACAGAATATTTTGTTTTATAAATACTCATCTTTGTTCTTGGTTATTTACATAAATAACGTAACTTAGTAAACAATTTATAGGCCCATTCATTATTAATCCATACTTATGGAGACCTTAGGTGTATATGGAATATGGTTTTAAACTTAAGTTTTTATTAGATGCATGAAAAGGGGCTAATTACACTAATTAAACATCAACAAATGTTCAGATTTTTTGTAAAAAAATATTTTCCTATTTAAGCTTTATAGCATAAATCGATGAAGTGTCAAGATTACAAAATCCATATTAGAAGCTAGTCAACTGGGTTGCATCTGTGGTTTGGCAAAGGGTTAGCGGTTGGTGCAAGACTAGACCAATATATATATTGTTTGAGCATTGATTGTTAGGCTCAACCACGAATGAGATTTAACCGTGAAAACCACTAGACCTCCTGCTTGAGCAGTGCAAACCTAAT
>JAOEHQ010047297.1:0-10932 GCA_025447715.1 Asclepias incarnata
CTGACACATCAGCTTTTCTTACATGGGCTTGGCACTCTCCTTTAGTAGTATAAGGAGATATATATATATATATATATAATCGGTCAATCTTTTTCCCATTCCTTTTTACTAACTTTTCCTTCGATATCTGCAAACTTTCATCCATCGCCCTTCAAATTCTGAAAATATCAATAAATTAACCTTTCTTTTCTGGTCACAATCTTACAAAAAGCCTTACTAATTTATTTTCTCCGGTTCTTCGTCAAACCTCAAACCTAACCTACTGTTCCTCTACTACTACGACTGATAAAAGCCTAGCTACACGTACACTCTTTATCATTGATTAAAAAAAAACCTAGCTAGACCTTCTTTCACTTTCATCTGAAATACCATGCAAGCATTAATCATAAGGCACTCATGATATAATCACAACCATATATACAATAACCTTTTCATTCATATTATATCCCATTTGTCCTTAATTTTTTTTTTTTCAAAACATTTTGGCACCAAGAACTACTACAATGTCGACAAGTGATATTGTACCTACAACGATTTTACCTGATCTATCTTTACAGATCAGCCCTCCTTGTAGCTCCTCCACCACCACCACTGATTCCAACAGTAGTGGAAGCGATTTAAGCCACGAAATTAACGGCTTAAATGTGTTTAACCATGGACGAACCGGGCTTGATCAGATTCGGCTGAACTTGGGGCTCGAGATGCCGAGTTTCAATCCTTTACCACATCATCCCATGGTTCCTTTGCAAATGCAAAGAAATAGTCCTTTTCTTCAACATCAGTATGGTTATAACCAACATTATCATCAACCTCAAATCTATGGTCATGATTTTAGGAGGAATTCGAGAATGGGTAGCCGTGTTAGAAGGATCGTTAGGGCGCCTCGTATGCGGTGGACTTCGACTCTACATGCTCACTTTGTTCATGCCGTTCAGCTCCTTGGTGGCCATGAAAGTATGTTTCTAGCTAGATTCGATCATATATATGTGAATTCATTAATTATTGGCTTTAATTATTAAACTTGTTGCCACGAGTTTAGTCGAGATGGACCGACCAATTTTAATCAATTCAAAGTAATATTGTGTTGCTACATTTTATTAAATTTGACAGGAGCAACACCTAAATCAGTTCTAGAGTTGATGAATGTGAAAGATCTAACTCTTGCTCATGTGAAGAGTCACCTGCAGGTGCGAATTTATCCGTCTTATCTAGATAGTAATTTATGTACAAGATCACACTTTGAATCTCAGCTCATCATCTTTTGAGGGTTAGGGAGAGTCAGTCGTCTCTTTTCATATATTTTTACTTTTTCACACTTTAATCATATAACAAATCATGACTTTCTAGGCAGAAATTAGTGACTTAATTTACAAAATAATTAAAATAAAAAAGTAACAAATTAAGAAAAGAGAGAATTGAAAGAGCACAAACACACATGCATGTCCTTGTAATACTTTATTATAACTTAAGGTCAAAATTTGCTATATAGAGAAAAGCCGGGGAGAATATATAAAGACAAAATGGCATCTAGAAATTGAAAGTTTTCATATAGTTATAATTACTAACATTTTATTGTGGGATATATTCATGCAGATGTATAGAACAGTGAAGAGCACTGACAAAGGAGAAGGTACTAAATTTGGATCTTCTCTTTCTATAAGGACCCATGCATCATATTTTTCTCTTAATAGGTTAAGATTGTAGGACTGAAAATTTATGATATGTAAACAAAGCATATATATAGCAGTCCCCATTAGATATTATTGTTGTCTGTCTGATAAGCTACAGAAAATATTGATTGGTGCTATATGAATAATGTGTTTTGCAGCTGAACTTGTGGATATGAGTATGATAAATCCAAGGACTCCAAGGTCATTACTTCAAATGGACGGGTTTGATGATAAAAATGATGATACCAACAACTCTAGCCTGCACCTTTCTAATCATACTCTTCACCCATCACCACCAACTACACTACAAACAAGGTTAGTGTGTGTGTGTGAGTGCCACTGATCAGTACATATTTGCAGTCTTAATTATATATATATATATATATATATATATGCATGGTTTGTTCTTTTCTCTTATCTTGTTTGTTCAACATCATTACATATTTGAACTTAGAGTGGATATGATACCAAATTGACTTGAAAAAGGCATCTAATAAGTGCAAAACACACACAAATAAATGCACAATGTTTGTTGGTTAATGAATATTTTGTTGATCTCTAGCTAGCTAGCAAGCATCTTGTCTTACTTTGTTGACAGTGTAAATGTAGATGTACGTAAATATAGAAATATGTTAAATAATATTCTAGGCAATTTCATTTTGGAGTTTAATTTCTCTCTTTTATTATTTCAATAAAACTATTTTAATTTGAAATATAAAAGAACGTATGTTGAATTGCGTGTTTAAAAGTTCGTGAGGAAAACTAAAGTCAAGGGAAATGGCACAAATTTCTTACACATTAGTAGTGTTATTAGTTATAGGGTGACATTTGGAGGACATTCCTCATGCTTATGGTTTATATATATATATATATATATATATATATATATATTTAAGATAAGAAGAATATTTACTAACATACAATACAAATCGATCAATAAATATATTTCTGTGATATATATATGAATTAAAAAGTATAATAAATTTATCATCTTCCATATATTTATATTATAACAGAATTAGCATAGCTAATCTAGCTAGAACATATAGTTAATTTCTATTTTGTATGTATATCATACATTTATTTAAAGTTTAAACGAAAGCTAGCTAGAACATTTAATGTAAAAGACACTGGCTGGCCTTTGTTGACCTAACTAAATATTTGTGGACGGCAATTGATCGATAGCCATCAAATTAAACTATCTTAGACCCGACGTACACATGTGGTTGAAGGTTTCTTTATATATATACAACTTAGAAACACGTAATTATATTCCATTCTTAATTATTTGAAGTGTTCGAACACTTTAATATTCCTAATCTTAAGGGGGTAGATTTCACGAGTCTTAGAAAATAATATATGAAAATAAAAGAGATCCCAAGTAGACTACATTCAGAGTTATACCACCATTGGTGCTTCTTGTCTGACATTTAAAATACTTAACTTATTTATTAGCTAGTTCATTAGATTTTAGTCTCGTATATACACACAATTAGGTTAAAATAAGAACGCTTAGATATTTATAATTATTTTTTATGTGTAATGATATTCTAAATATGAATATACATTTTTAAATTAAAGAAAAAAACAATTCAATTGGATACCATATTTTAGAGTTAAATAAAAATTGTTTGTATAAAAATTAATTTTTGGTAAACTGAACTTAAATTAAATTTAATAAATTGTAAACATTTTAAAAATAAAAAAATTTACCTTTAGTAAACTTAAGTTGTAATTGGTCAAATGAAAAATTAAAGCAACTCATTGGTTAACAAATTTATATTATCAAGTTTATTAATAAATAGGAAACAAACAATTACAAATATGTATTTATTAAAAAGATGAAATAATTTATCAAGTCATGCATGGTCGTAGTCGATTCTAATTGGTTTATCATCCGTAGTATAGTTGTTTCTATGTTTGGCCGAGTCTAATAAATTCCAGTTTTTTGTCATGTTCTAAAGATGTCTTAATTAGCTAGGTATTAGTTATATATATTTACATCAGTCAACAATATATGTTTAACTTAATGTAAATATATGTATATATTAATCTATCTTTTTAAGCACAGAGCACCGTGGTCATTGTGCATGGAGACATATGATTCAAGCTTCTCCAGCAAAGGATATATACCAAATTGTTCTACACCTGCTGGAGCAAATGATAGTAAGGTATGAATGTGTGCATGGATATATATATATAGATACGTATATATATATGTGCATAATTAATATAAACCAAGCTAAGATTAATTGTTTTCTGATTTTAAAAGTTGACTCTATGTTTTTCCATATATAGGTGGATGAATATGAGGTATCCTTACAAATGTCTGAAAAGGACAAGAAATTGGAAAATAGTAAGATTAAGTCTTCGTATTCAGATTCAGATTCAGATTCAGACAGATTGCTAAATCTTGAGTTCACCCTTGGAAGGCCAAGCCGGCAAAAGGATGATCTGATCCTCAAATGAGATGATTTTAGTTCTCCTAGCTATTAGTTCAACTAATAACATACAGCTGGCCGGCCTATCAATATCTAATTAATTATTAGCAGCGAAAACGTGTTTAAAGTTGCTTGATCATGTCCAATTCTGTTACACTTTGACAATTTTGTATCATGTAGCGTACTTGTAGAAGTGATGGATAGGAATTAGGCAATCTTTGAAAATGAATAATGTCACGACTTCAACAATCTTAGGTTAATATTCATATGTGCTATTATTAACCTTCTTCCGGAAAATTGTATTTTCTCTTTACTCTAAGCAACAAACTATCATTTGCGTAAAGATCAAAATTGATACATTAATAACTTTTAGGACTAGATATTGTGATTTAACAAAAGTTTAGGGATGCATATTGTAATTTACATTCAAGCTTGAGTCCAGCTCGAGCCGAGTAATTATTAAACAAGTTGAGCCTAAAATTTCAAAAACATTTTTATTTTTCAAATTATAGAAAATTCAAAATGATTTCATTTTTCAAATTTTTGAAAAATCAAAATGATTTTAGGTTTTCAAATTATATAAAATACAAAACAATTTTAAACATTTTTTTTAACTTCTAAAACTTCTTATTTGTTTTTTTAGTTTTAGTTTCGGTTTTTTAATGTTTTGGTTTAATAATAGTAATAATGATTGGAGAAATAAAAAAAATAAAAATTTCGATAAACAAAAACAGTTTTTATTTTGTTAAACAATATTAAGTTTCTTTTTAGTTTTGTTAATTTTGTAATTATTCATTTCGTTAAATTAAATAGGAATCCTAATAAAACAAAAAGCCCAAAACAATTAACCCGTTTGATACAACCTAAATCTTAAGCCCAAACCCATTACCCATAAGGCCATAACTACTAGACCCAACCCAAGCATACCTCACTCGCTGCTTACGAACTCGGTAGTCGGTAATCATAAAATAATTCAAACCTCAATATAACCATTGGATATTATCGCACTTGATTTTGATCATCCATAGAAGTTTTCTTCATCATATTCGAATTTCATTGTAATCAATTCGTAAGCTTTTCTTAATCTTTTTAGGGCTTTTTTTTAATTTAAATTTTTAGAGATTCGGTTGATAATCTAGCGTGTTTGGATTGATTTTAGTTATGATTAGATTCATGTTTTGGTGGTTCTCATGCTTGTTACTAAATAATCAACATCTTTCATTTGCATGGTGATTTGATCAAAGCCAGGTGGGGGCTAAGTGGTGATGTGGATGATTCCCCGATCTGTTTCGATGAAAAATGTCTGCGCTATGAAAAAAATGACGGGATCATGCACTATAGTTGAAGGGGAAACCCAATGCGGATTTGGGTTTGAAAGAAATATTGTTGAGTGTAAACATATATCCCACATTTTAAAAAGAATAAACTCATGTACTGATGTACATAATCTATCACCATATGATCTTAGAGTGGAACACTAGAACCTATTGGACTTATAATGAGCTCGATAAGTTTGAACTGAAAACAGTCCTAAACATGAAATGATTATTACTTTTATTGTAAGAGACAAATAATGTACACAAATAAACAATTATTACAATTTGTCCTTAATGGCCTATTTTTCAACACATTTCATCCATGATGACCTACTTCTCAAATTGGATTGGCCCAGCCTATAAAGTTAGTTTGGGCAGTCAGTTTATCAGTGGGGACATTCGATCCTCACAGATCATGTCAAATGAGAGTTCGGAAAGTTTCCTTTCAAAAAGCATAAGTAAGTTGACATTATTATATTATATATTTGCACATAATTAACAACGTTACACCATTTATAATATAAACATACACACTTATAAAAGACTTATATATGTTGCAATGTGTGGAGTACACTATTACAATCTAATTATACACCCAGATTTCGTTACATAACGTGTGTTCCACACTGCTGGCACAAATTTACTTGTACACAATCACTTTGTATATATTTGAGCTTTAGAATTAGATACATACTTTTCACCAAATAGTAATAGATGACATTCTTGGGATAATTAGAACTTCGAGGGGAGATGCCTTGGCATTTGATAATCCTGCTGTTTCGGCCATGTCCACCGGCAAATCACCCGGTGTACTTAAATCAAAATGTTGTAGAAAAGTAGCTAGAGCAATGTGTAATATTTGAAGTCCCAAAGCTATGCCAGGACAAGACCTCCTCCCAGCACCGAAAGGGATCAGCTCAAAATTCGCCCCCTTAACATCAAGATGCTTGTGATTACCTTCTAGGAATCTCTCGGGACGAAACTCGGACGGGTTTGACCATACTTCTGGGTCCTGTTGGAGTGTCCACAGGTTGGTCACTAACCATGTTCCTTTCGGGACATGGTAGCCCGCTACTGTGCAATCTTCTGAAAATTCTCGCATACCTCCTAGACGTCCTGCTGGGTATAGTCTCAGTGTTTCCTTTACTACTGCTTGTAGGTAGACTAGATTCGTAATATCTGATTCGTTTACTTGTCTATCCCTTCCGACAAGGTTGTCAAGTTCTTCTTGCACTTTCTTGAGAGCATGGGGATTATTCAATAACAGAGAGAGCGTCCATGTTAGCATCACAGTGGTTGTATCTGCACTGCTCGCAATTAGAACCTGAAAGGTGTAAACTAATTAACATATTCATATACAACAAGTTAGTAATTCCCAAGAAGTATATAGAAGTTGGGACAAAATTTGGTTAATTATCAGTGTAGAGATGCAGAACTTTTTTCATTTTTTTTTTCAACAACAGATTGTATTTTTGATTAGCAAGAAGATAATATAAATTCACAGAGATAGCGGGCAGCAGATTTCAGGTGAGGCAGTTCAATCAACAAAGTAAAGTTACGATTTTTGTTCCTAATAGTAGTTGAATTAAAAGAGTAAAGAATTACGTTATCTACGATTGCCTCCGGATGTTCATGGTGATTATTAAAACAAATATTCTTCCAGTTTCTCCACAAAAGCCAAAGGGTAGTTTGCAAAACAGCATCGAAAACAGAGGAAAGGGAAGCAGGGCTTAAGGGTTGAGTGGCCCGTACACTGTATTATGGGACTTTATGATTAAAGGCGAATTAACGAAGAGAAAAGTTTTATTAGCTGAAACTCTAATTGAAACTCATTAGGGGTGTCTAACTTCATATAGAGATCGAATCAATAGACTTGTATTAAATATTAAATCACCTTATGACAACATACCATGCATGTAGACTTAATAACAGTATCTGCATCATATTCCGCCAGGCCTCCAGTTTCTACTGCCGATATCATCACATCCATGAAGTCTTTCTCCTCAACACACTCTTCGGAATTCTTCTTTCTGCGGTGTTCATCTAACCATTTCCCAGCCATAGTGTCAAGTTCATGTGCAATTCTTTTCATAGACTTCTCATGACCACCCAAATCTAACCACCCCAAGAAAGGAAGTGTATCCGCCACCACAAAAAGTCCCATGAAATGAAAAAAATCCCTCATAACTTTCCTAGAGTGATTCATCTCTTCCTTTTCTTGCGCGTTTGTAGCTCCACTATACCGTTTTCCAGCAACCATTCTTAGAACCACATTCATGTTGAGTTCCCCAAACCATTTCTTCATTTCCACGGATACCTTTCCCTGCCCGTCTTTCTTCTCCTTCCAATGCTCATACAAGTTTTTGATAGAGCTCTCTAGTTCAGATATTCGGACATGTTTAAGCTGCTCAAGGCGACGACTAGATAAAAGCTCAAGTGAGACAATCCTACGCATTTCACGCCAATATGGACCATAAGGAGCCATTCCAAACATCGTGTGATTATATCCCATTATCTTAGATGCTAAGTACTTCGGGCGAGATGAAATAACTGCATCATGGGTGGTAAAAATCTCCTTGGCTATCTTCCAGTTATGAACAATCAAGACTCTACGTATGCCTAGCCGGACAGTAAAGATTGGTCCATATTTAACAGCCAGTGCTGCCAAGACTCTGTGTGGAAGATCTTTCGATCCTGCGAAAAGGTTGATGTGACCAACTATAGGCCATGCACCACTTGCTTCAGGTAAAGCCTTGTATTTTCTAGTTTTAGTAATCCATGGTAAGATGTAAATAGCTAAAATTACAGCTATAGCTCCTGCTAAGAGTGTACAATTCTGTTCCAAAGTGAAGAGATCCATCAGGAGTCTGATTTTTCTTTTCAAATTCTTATATCTACTATCACTTTAGAGTGCCCACTTGTAGATTGAGATATTTATCTGTTTTGTCTCACTCTGATTGAACTTTCCTGGAAGTTAGGTAATTAAGATAAGCATTAAACGTCATTAATTTACTTTCATTTTCATCTTTTGGTTATGATGCATGATTGGATAAATATAGTGTTTAATTAAGATTTAAGACCATCTCCGATATACTGAGTATGTACCATAACACTAACTTGGTGTTTTGGTATAAAAATCCATCTTAAAGTTTTGAAAGTTTTATATCAAATTTGATGACATCATCAACACTTTGAAACGTACAATGGCATAGAAGGAATAAAAAAAAACACGATGACTTAGAAGAAACAAAAAAATATTCGATGTACTCAAAGGAATAAATCAAAAAATACATAAGATTTCTAGCCAATTAATCCAATAAATAATTAATCAAATTCATCGGACAAATAAGCTAATTAAGTTCCTTACCAGTTCTAGTGTAACTAAACTTCTTGTGTATCTGGATATTCCATCCGTCCTAATTTAAATGTCCTCGTTTGACTTTCTAAATTATTTTTTTTAACTTTGACCGTAAATACTTTTGTTTGTTTTATATATATAATACTTGATGAAAATTATATAAATAAAAATACATTTAAAAGCCAATCCATTTATATATTTTACATTATAAAATACAAACAAAAATACTTACGGTCAAAGTTTAAAAAAAAAGACCCTAAAAGTCAAGTTAAGACATTAAAATTGGGACGGAATTAATACTTGGTAGCTAATATACATTTCTCTTCCATATAAAATCATGATAAAAGGTAATTATCTATCGATGGTCATATATGATTAATACCTTAATTAATTTGTCGTCTTTATTGATGAAAACATTTCCATTAATCTGTCAACTTTCCTCGGTCCATAGAAAGCAACATGTTAAATTTCATTAACTTTTTTTTGTTTGTTTTGTAAGGAAACGTCTTCCCGTTTTATTAAGACTATCAGGAGCAGGGCTTCCCAAGGAAGTCCCAAACTCACCATCATTCGACATATGCCGCCTAGTCGTCAATGGGGCATTCCTTCACTTTTTTCTGGAGCACGACTTCCTTGGGACGTCATTCTAGGACCCACCATTTATTTTATTTTATACCCTTAATTAAATAAAATTTAATATAAAAATAATATAAAATAAAATAATAATAATATATATGTGAGTGGTGGGGTGTTTGTCAGATGGGCCCACCAAAAAGTAATGCATAAATGGGGTGTTAAATCTAGAACGGGTTAAAAAATTTTTTTGCCTGGAACGCCCCAGGGGCACTGTGCCCGGCGTTCCGGGGAGTTCCCCAGACGTTCCAAACGAAAAAGTGTAGAGGGGACGCTCTGCTCCGCACCGTCTAAAGGGGCTCAAAAACAACAAACCTGTCACGAGTCACTGATTTAATGCATCAGGACATCAGGTAATCATCTATACGAATTTGCTAACTTTTGCCCACGGGTTATACTATTTGTTATACTATTTATTGAAGTTGCATTTAATGCTTATTAATTTGATTTAAAATTACAAATGTAATATTTATATTTTGGGTTTTGCTAACTTGTATAAAATAGTTATATTTTTATCCAGTGTTATAAAACTCGGCCGAGAACTCGGACTTGGGATCGGCTTCTCCACGAGTCGGATCAGGTTAGACCGGACTAAAAACCAGTCAACATTCAAGACCCGGGTCAACTTTGGTCAAACTTGGCCGACTCGGTCAAAACTCGGCCGACTCAATTAAGACTCTGGTCAAAACTTGGGTCAACTTTGGTCAATTTTTATTTCTAAAAAACTTTTACTCAACTTTAAATTGGTTTAAGTTTATGTTTATAAACAATTAAGTTTATGTTTATAAACAATTAAGTTTGAACTTTGGAGTATTATGTTAATGTTTCAAAAAAGTATGTTTTAAGTTTGAAGTTTATTACATATAATTTCAAAATTTATAATTTTTCTATATAAAAACCCAATCCGGGTTTCTCCTATTCTGATTTGAGTTTCCAAAAACTCCTGACTCCCTCTCCTCTCCGATCCCCGAATCACGAGTTCTCCAACCTTGCTTTTATCATAAAATTCAGGGATGAACTTTTCATATGGAAGGTACAACTTTTTATTGCACGTTATCGACAACCTTAGGGCTGTAGTTAGCATTTTCCTTATATATTTTAAAGAACATTAAGTTCATTAAATGCTTGTCAATAAGTATTAGAAATCACAAGTTAGACTACGAGGGGTGAGGCTTCCATTGGAAGCCCTTCCATGGGGTGTTTCGCGACATGTGACGCCTAGTCATCCAGGGGGTTTTCCCTCACTTTTTGTTGGAGTGAGGCTTCCTTTGAAAGCCCTTCTAGAAGGCCCATTATTTATTTAATTTTATACTTTTAATTAATAAAAACTTTAAAAAAATTAATAATATTATGCTAAAAAAAAATAAAAAAAGAAGAAAGGTTGCATGTGGCCATATGGGGTAATGAAAAAGCTGCTAAAAAAAGAGGAAATGTACAGGCGTTTCATTTTTGACGCGGGGGAGGTCAAAATAGTGGGGAACGCCCCTCGGGGAACTATTCTCGGCGTTCCGGGG
>JAOEHQ010047298.1:0-10930 GCA_025447715.1 Asclepias incarnata
ATAGAAAAGTCATATGTATTTCAACAATAAAATAACTTCGACAACAATTAATATGTTTATAAAAATATGTATAATATCGATCTATAAAACCAACTCATTTAGGTGGATTGACCACAAGTTTGTCTTAAGGCGGCCAGAGGGAGTTTTGCCCCATTTACCCTTTTTTTTTATAGTATTTATCTATAAAGTCAAAAATAAAATTTAATACAATACATACACTACCACCAAAAACCGTTCTAATACAGCGGTCAACGAAGCCGTACACCATCATTCATCGCTGTGTGTTGTCACTCAACATTTTAGTTATTTTAAGCTTTTAAAATTTTGATAAATTATGCAGCAACGTGTATCATGTAGGTACAATTATATCTAAGAATTATTCAAAATCTATAATGAACTAAAAAATGAAATAAATTTGAAATAATAGAAAAATTAATAATTATGTGATAACATTATTTATTAGGAAATCTTAAAAACATAATTAAATTAAATGTTAAATGATAATATAATGGAAATGGAAATGAAAAACCTAAATAATATATTTTAAAAAAAGAAAAGGAAAAAGAAATATATTAAATGAAGAGAGAGAGGCGGGAAAATATTTTCAGAGTTCTGGAAATGACAAGTGGTTTTTTCAGAATCCTGTTTTAGTTAATAGATAATATACACACAGATTAATCATGAACTGGGCCGCTTAGACCATATCCTTTGGGGCTTTGGGCCTCTATATCTGTGTGTGATTCATCATGAACTGAGCCTATTATTTCTAGTTATTTCTAGGTTATAAACAAGCAGTGTCTAGAAAATCAGACGGATATTATCTCATTATTTTTGGAAGAAAAAAATAAAAATAAAAAAATAATCAAATCTAGAAGAAATCAATCAAAATTGGATGGCGAGTTCAAAGTTGGTGAAAGCAATTTTAGATCCAAAAAAAAACTGGTTTGCTGCTTTACACATGAAAACAGTCTCCAATCGCCTTCGTAAATACGGTCAGATTCTAACCTAATCTATTTTTTTTATTTTTATTTTTTAATTATTAATTAATTTGGTAAGTTTTTTTTTTTTTTGATTGATTAATATTAATTAATATAAATATAAATAGGATTAAGATATGATGATTTATACGATCCAATGGAATCATTGGATATAAAGGAAGCGTTGGATAGGCTGCCTCGTGAGATTGTTGATGCTAGAAACCAACGTATTTTGCGTGCCATGGATCTTTCCATGAAACATGAGTACCTTCCTGAAGATCTCCAGGTTTCTTTCTTTCTGCTCATTCTTTTTATATATTTATTTTATTAGAAATATATATATATGTGTGTGTGTGTATATCCCGCTTGGTAGAGGCTCTTGCCTTTTGGGTGGGAGGGTTCAATCCGTGGCATACGTGCTTCTAGGAGATTATTGGTGGTAGTTTAGGACTAGAATTAGTGGCCATTCAATATATATATATATGTATCTATATAGGGTAAATGGGTGGGAACCCTCTGGTCCCATGTAGGGTCTTGGTACCCAGAGCGCATACCGCATAGAACTCATGCCCGGTAAATCACATATCTATATGTTTATGTAATAATAATAATATCTTGATTGGTTGCAGGCACAACAGACTCCATTCAGGAGTTATCTGACTGATATGCTGAGCCTGGTAAGCGATTAACTTAAAATTAATTGTTTTTGTTGATGTTTTTTTTTTAGTAGCACTCTTGTGGCTCTATGAGTTAAGTTATTCTATATAGATTAAGTTTAAAACTAACAAACAATTATGACTTACTACATCTAAACATTTTCTTAATTCGCTACAAATGACACCCTATTTTTATTGAGGGCATTAGAAGCCGATTAAGTAGCTTATTGTTTGTGAAGATTCAACAAATGATTGTTGAAACAATTTGTTTTTCTTTTATTAACTAGCATCAACCAGAGATCAAATGTTGGTATTTATGAAAAAACTTTTCGTTGGTATTTACAAAAAAAACTCTCTTTTGGTTTTTATGAAAAAGCTTTCTTGGAAAAGGTATACCAGAAGTATAAATGGTTTCTAAGTATCATTGGTTTTCATTCAAATGAATTCGTTATTTCCTTCAAATCTATCACTGCAAGATTTTAGATTGAATAGCACATAAGCGCCTCTTTTCTGCTTTTTAAGAATGCCGATAGTTAGGAATATTATCGTCTTGACTAGTGCATGCACATCTCTTGTGTGACTCTCACATTATAAATTGTGATTAGGCATCAACATTGTAAGAGACTAGTCAGACTACACATCCATAACGATGGTTTGTATTCTCCGTTGAATGTTATGTTTATCTATCTATACTTGCTTACATAATTGTATTTATGTTGAAATAGGATTTTAGAAGAACCACTGGAAACAGATAGGTGGAATCAATGGTAGTTAGGACTATGTGTGAACAAAAATTAGAGTTGGAGTAAGTTAGACGGTTTGATTGATAAGATTGATGAAGTGAACCAAGATGTCAAAGCCATAAATTAATGTAGGTTAAATGATATCTGAAAGCGCTTTATAAACTCTATATTTAGCTAACAAAGTTTTCCCTGAGATCACCAAGTATGAGACATCACACATACACTGCTTATAGTAGCCTAAATATACGGTGGAAGTACCTTATGAGATTTGGCATTCCATGTGAGGTTTGATTGTGTGGTGGATGCCGTTTGATTAAAGAAAATAATTGACAGCTACTGCTTTGCTGACACTTGTATGCAATTTATATCTCTAAGAAAAGAAATCATATCTTTGGTGGCAAGTAAGCAAGGATATTAGGAAATTTTCTGTAGTATGCATATTGTTTTCTATAATAATGATTGTCTACTTTTTTAGATGATTTGCCTGTGATAGATATATTTTTTATCATGGAATTCATATGCTTATATACTGAAGGATGATGGAATTACATCTCTACCGAGCCATTAGTTAGTGTTGAAGAGAAAAGATCAGAACTTTTGACAATATATATACATGGCCTTGTATTACTCAAGTACCTATCCGCAAATAAGTCACATTTCAGGGTATTGCATGCAGTTTTGACCTTACCAAAGATGGGGTGAGTTTGGGTAATTTAATTCAAGATTTGGGTAGTAAAACCAACCTGAACGTTGATAACTGGTGAAATTAACAACCCATCTTAAAAACTTGCGGGTCACAAGGGACGTGATTAATGAATAAGAGTGAATACCAGTTTTAGGTTATAGAATTATCATTGATAGAAATTAGATCATCAAAGGAATTCAGGAAATGTAAGCAACATAAGAAAGGATATTCTAGGGATAACCAAAAGGGATTGACAACACTTATCGTAGACAGAGCCCTCATTTTGTGCTAGTCATCAAGGTTATTAGCAATGATCGTAGAGGAACTAGCATATAGTCATGATAAAATGTGATATTGGGCACCAAACAACAAAAAACCTAAGATTCTATATATGACATCAAAATACATGGAAATATAAGAGTATTCCACTTGATGTACATTTCAACTTGAAGAGTTTGAAAGTGTAAGACTTGAAAATTGAAAAAACTTTTATGACGTTTGGTAGATTCTTAGGATGGAATTCTTGTAATTTATGTTAGTAGGAATCATCAGTTACATAACAAGCTATGCATATATCTTACAACTTTTGATATGGGATTGCTTTAGTATGTTAGAAACATAGTTGTTACTCGTAAGATTGGGGGGTTAGCTTACCGGTCAATAAGAAAGAAAGGGTTAATCTCAAGACTGCTTTGACTCGGATCTGGATTTCAGATTCACTCAACTTACAACTCATTCTAGACTTCTAGTCGTAGAAGAAAGAAAAAATTACACCTGATTTTTGTATCCTTTACAGTTCGCATCATTCCTTTTTTCCTTTGTTGTCATATGCCTCTTCTTTGGTAACCACTGATCATGGAAGCGTTAGTTTTGAGGGAGAGAGAGAGAGAGGGCTCTGTTGAGAGAGTGAAACTTGAATTCCTATGATTTTTTGTATAATTTGACTTTGATTTCGACAAATTATCTCAAATTTCATTTTCTGGTTAAATACCATTTTCTTTCAAAAAACCTTCTTTTGTTTATAGTTTAATATATATAAATATGATAGTAAATATATTATTTTTCAAAAAGTAGATTATTGTCTAGTATTTTATCAAGTATCCCGACTCTTACGAGTCTAGTTACAATTCGATTCACGAGTCAACAACTATGGTTAGAAGAGAATCACAGTCTTGGTGGTAATGAAGTTTTCCCTTAAAAAACAAAATCCTCTTCTCTTGTCGAAACGATATCTCTACACAGTTTTCTTGCTTTGTTATTGATTTCACGATCATTATTTAAAGGAAAATAGAAAAAGGATCATTATTGGAAGAAACATAAGAAATAATTATACAATGATCTATAAATATAAAATGGAAACATTTATATTAAGAACGGTTGTGGTGGGTTCACAGGTATTTTAAACGGGTGTTGCGGGATCTCGAGGCAGGTTTACCCGCAATGGATATGATGTACTTACCACCCGCTTTCCAGCGGCTTTAGTTTTTTGCTCATTGCCATCCCTGCTAATAACAACCCATTTACTGTGAAACATCTCCATTTGTATTTTGGTTTTTAGCATTTGAGATGGCCGATGTTATTAATGTTAGGACATTTTTTTCTATCAGAGTGATACTAAGCACATTTTGGTTATACTAGTGTTTTATGGTCCTGTTCTGTGGTTAGGATGTTACTCTCTTCCACTGTAAAATGACTAGAAAGCCCCGGGAAAGTGTTAAAACCAACTGATAGAATTGCAGTTTGTTAAACAGGCTCTAGGAAAAATACAGCAGCTTAGATATGATAAGTATATATATATATATATATATATATAATGGTGACTCCCTTTGTACGATATCAGTTGGGTTCATTTGGAAACAAGTAAATATATATGGTTTCACAAATACGGTTTTATCTGAAACAAGGTTTTATGCATTTCAGGTAGAGAGGGAAAAAGCAGAACGTGAAGCCTTGGGAGCATTGCCTCTAAAGCAGCGCTCCCTGCCATAGTCTGCTCATTTTTAGCTTTGCCGACAACCATTTTCGTAATAAATGGGCAAAGGCATGAAAATGCCATTTCTTTTGGTTTGAACAAAATGTCAGCACAATAATTTTATGCTATCCGGATATTCTTTGGTTTTATGTTCTTCATGTTATTAATGGTTCATGTATGAAGTCTTGATGTAAACAAATACATGTGTGATGGCATGTAAAAGGTTATGTTTTATGGTTTCTTCTTGTTTTGTTTAGTAGTTTGCATATTGTTAAGCTATTCCCTGATGAGTAGTCCATTTCCATTTCTTTTTTATTTTATAAAATGAGAGATGTCCTCGATGGTTTTTGTGAGGTCCTTATTGAGAGAACATATACTCATAAAAAGCCTATAGTGAAGACATTTGGCCTATTGCAAGGACAAATGTCCTTGTAGAAAGTAATTATTGTTGTGACACCAAGGTGTTTTTTTTTTCTTTTTTCCACACATTAAATGATAATAATTATAATAAAGGGTGTCCCAATGGAGATCAATGATAGCAAGGTAAAGTTGGTGTATTTGTTGTTTATCACACTTGATACACTTATTTGGAATTAACTATGATGTGACAATGAGTATTTTATAAAAAGATATTTGGTAAATTTCGTAAGAAATTACTTAAGACTATAGGTAACAAAAAAAAATATGGCTTAAAAGTTAAAACGAACCACAAATAGTTTGGTATAGCGGATTTTACTAATAATTTTTAAAGAACGTGTCAACATGTTAACAGTTTAAAGTAGGTATATTTTCTTCAATTTTGGCTTATTGGCATTGCCTTTTTATATAATCAACTCCAATTATATTAAAAAACCATCTCCAATTCCATGGGAAAAACTATTATGATAAAATCTCTGTCTCCAGTCTTGTGGGCATTTTTGCTCACACTAGGATTTTAATCGAAGATTTTAAAGTCTCAAGTCTCCCAATTACCAAACCATCTAAAAAAAATAGAGTAAATGGGTGGGAACCCTCGGGTTTCATATACCGTCTTGATATTCAGAGCGCATACCGCATAGACATGTCCGGTGAAGCACCATCCTCACACATGGATTACAAGATATAATTTCTCCACTTGCCTTTGACAAGTTTCAAACGTGTGACCTGCAGCCTTCATCTGTGGGCCTATGTGGTCACATTATGACGGTACCAGTTGATCTAAATAAGTTGCCTAGATACACATGTTATGATTTCAGTATGGTTCTTAGCTTTAACTATATAAAGATTTTAAAACAAGTATATGAATTAAAATCCATGGGTAGTTATTTGTAGTTAGAGATTAAATGTTTAATTGCTATATTTGAACCCCACTTTTAGATGGCTTCCTCAACTCAAAATTCCAAAAATACTGTATTGCTCAAGTCTTTGTTTGACAAAGATAGGCTAGATGACAACAACTTCAATGAATGGTATCGCAATATGAGGATTGTTCTCAAGCATGAGAAGAAGTTGCATGTTCTTGATGAACCTCTGCCTGAAGCTCCAACCGATGAAAACACTACTGAGTATCGTGCTAATTATGAGAAGAAATATGATGAGTAGAGTGAGATAGCTTGTCTCATGTTGTCTAGCATGAACCCTTAACTTCAGAGGGACATGGAGAATTTGGACGCTCATAACATCATTAAGGAACGCAAGAGCATGTTTTAGAAAAAAGCTCAACAAGAACTCTTTCAAACTGTCCATGCATTGCATGCATGCAAGATGGAAGAAGGTCAATCTGTGAGCAACTATGTCCTTAAGATTAAAAGCTACATTGACAACCTACATCGACTCGAATCACCCATTCGTCAAGACCTTGCTGTGAATCTTACTCTGAATTCACTAACCAAGGCCTATGACCCATTTGTAATGAATTACAATGTGCAAGGGTGGAATAAGAGTATCTCGGAGTTGCATCAAATGTTGAAAACAGCCGAGGATGCCATGCCAGCCAAGGCTCCTACTGTGTTGTATGTTGTTGAAGGAGGAGTCAAGAAGAAGAAGTGGATAGGTCGAAAGAAAGGCAAGTCAGCTGCCTCTAAGAACACCTCGCACCAAAAGAAGAAGAAGAAAGAGAGTCCTGCAAAAGACGCCACTTGTTTACATTGTGGGAAAGTGGGTAATTGGAAGTGTAACTGTCCTGACTATCTTGCTGAGATCAAGAAAAATAAGGTCGGTGGCTCAGCTAAGATAGATATCTCTCTATATAAATATTCCATTTCCTTGAACCATTGATACGGGTTGTCAAGTTGACATTTTATGAAATGTTTTCAGGACCGGGAAAGAAGTAGAGAGTACAAGACTTAAGATTCAAAGCTCAGATGGTTGAAGAGCTCTTTGGAATAAATTTTGAATCTCGTAATTTGATTTAAGTTTTGTTTATGGCTTTAAGACAATTTCATTCTTGCCTTAGTCAAGAAGTTTACCTTCATTTTTAAATACTCTTGGATATTTAATAATTTATGAATTTTTTTTATTTTAAATAAAAATGACTTTTGCTATTATATCTTGGGTATTTATGAAATTATTATTGCTATCGGATATTTTAGTAGTACTTCATGTGAGTATTATAAATAGAGATACACTAGATCTAATTCGATATAATCCTAAACACCATTTCTTATCTTTTGATGAAACCACACTGTAACACCCAACTTTATAAAATATGGATTTTCAAAAACTTTTAAAAATTAACAATAAATGCGGAAACGTCCCAATTAAAACTTAACCATTTCCTAACGGAAAGGTCATTAAAACGTTTGGTGTTACTTACTAGCATCACAACAGTAATAAAGGAAACCCATATCCAATCCAACAAAGCAACAATAAAGAAATATCCACATTTTAAATAATGTCTAAATAAGTGAGGAAAACTAAAGGCTATAAATAAGTCTTCATCAAATAACGTCTAGCCTTTCAACTACCCAACCTCACTCTAAAGCAAGCACCAATGTCCAACCTGAGGAAACACAACATTTAAAAAAACAAGTGTCAGCTTTAAAAGCCGATTAAGATAACCACAGGTTGTATAAAATAGTTGTTAGTTCAAACATCTTTTCAAACAATCATACGTATGTCAAGCAACAACAGCAAACATCAACAACAATAAGCATTAGGAATGTCATATCCCTATATGTGTCTAGCAATCTTATCAAACGTCAACAATAATAAGCAATAGGAATATCATATCCCTATATGTGCCTAACAACCTCATCAAATGTCAACAACCATTACAAACATCTTAAATGTCAACAACATCTCAAACGTAAACAACAATAGGTTATGCTACAACGAAGGTAAGTGACTTATGTCACTCAAGCAAACGTAGGTTGTGTGTAGGCGGTCCAATGACCTTTAGGGTACCTCACACCCGACATGATGGGTAATCCTTTCGGAGGTCCATCAGCGTCGTTATGGATAGGCATAACCATGTCCACGAGTAAGTCGCTGCAAACATCAAGGTGGCCAGTCCACAACCACCACGACAAACTCTAGCAAACGTGACTGAGTCATTGGGGAGTTATCATGAATACCCCAAACGACAACAAACGTCAACGCACTAGCCCCCCTTGAGGGTTAGCATGGGTTGAGCTCAACACTTTCAAACGTCAATTATACTCGAGTTTCAAACATCAACATGAACATACAAACATCATTTAGGGCCCCTATCGTGCACGTGACATGGCAAGCCTACCAAGTCTAGTGTGCTATATGTATAAGACAAGCAATCAACAAACTAATCAATCATCTTTATCATAATCATAATTCCAGTCATATTAATCTATGCAAACAACAATAACAAGTAATCGTATCACTAATATGCGGTCATCTCATCAACGTATCAATCTCAAGGTTATACAACCATATCGATAACATAGCACATCAACTCAATCATCACAAACATCATAGCATGCCTATCAATAGCAACTAATGTTAACTAAGGCAAAGCATGCATATTTATCAACCTCATGCCCTCCCATAAGTTCCCACAACTTAACATATGTATGAAGGGGCTTTAACAATCGTTTAATATGAAAATTAAGTTCTCGTTGTGTCCCTCGTATCAAAAGGTAGTTATCTTACCTCACCGAGCTCCACAAACAACTATGAATGGTTTACCGTGCTTGGTATGTATCTTGACAAATTCAACAATACGCGTCTGTCAAAATCTACATTTTTCACAAACCTTCACTCAACTAATTAACAAACTGTTTTACAACCTTAAAGCTAGCCTTTTTATCTAACAATAGCCGTTGGAATCACCTCAATACGATTTTTCATTATTTTTCTATGAATTTTTGAAGATAGACTTGCTGCACTCGTCAAGAATCTAACCACTTTTAGAAATCACTGTTTTCGACCCATTTTGAAGCAAAATCAAAGAAAACTTTGTTATTGACGAATTTAGTAGACACATAGAGGTTTCCTGTAAGGCTTGACTCTTGAAGTGTCATCATAAATTTTATATGATTTTTTCAAAACAGGCTTGCTGTATTCGACTAGAAATTGACCAATTTTGGAAATTAGCGTTTTTGACCCATTTAGAAACAAAATCAGGAAAAACTTTCTACAAGTCGAATTTAGAAGACACTTGGGGCTTTCTACAAAGCTAAGATTCATCATCTAATGATTTTATATGAATGAGATACAAGTTTTGCAAGATGACTCAAATTTCGGACCTTCAAACCCTTTTGTTTTACAAGCATTTCGATCATCAAACAACTATACCCAAAAAATAAGGCCAATTGATGGTATAAAATCATCAATTGTTCCATAAACCGATAATACACAAGATTGGATTATTCAGATCACCCAATAACACTTTTTCGATTACAACCAACCATCAATCAAACCTTTAGGGATTGGACCAGAAATGGGCATCATCTATGATCAATAAAATCTCAATATAACCAGGAGAAAATGATACTATACCTGAAAGGAATCTCAAGATACCAATTGATTGCTACAACGATTACCGGTTGACCCGAAATCACCGATTCTAGACACAAAACGTATTGAATCAATTATCAATCGATCAAGACTAGAGATGAACGAAATTAATGAATGAAAAGGAAGAAAAATCAGTAAAGATTACAATCAATACCTTGATGGATGATTATAGGATCGAATACAAGCCCTAATCGATCACGAATCGACCCGAAATCAAAGGAAAAGAAGAGAAGGCACACCTACAAACACACACACACACACACACACACACACACAAACCTGGAGGAATGAGGAGTAATTAGGGTTGTCTAACCCTATCTAGACCTGGACTCAAAAGTTAAATGACGAGAATAACCTCCGCCTTAAATATAACTACCGTTAACGCTCTAACTAATGAACCGGAAACTCAAACCACCAAACGAGCACTTAATGGTAAACCGACAACCATAATAACACCTCATAATCAATAACAACTCAATAAAGCATCACATTGACTATCTAATTAATAAAAATTGATTATTTAGCAATTTAATCGATTAACGGCTTCAAGAATCAACTAACGGTCAAGCCAAAGAAATTGACCATTGACCAACGACAAAGTCAAAGTCTAAGATAAAAATGTTTAGGGTGTTACAGGAAAGCCCAAGACCTTTATTGCTTGGGTTCCCCTTAACAATTAATTTTATTGAATTGTGCAGGAGCAACTGATTAAAGCTATTTATCAATGGTATATGGATAGCGGTTGTTCCAGACACATGACGGGGGTGAGGAAGATTCTGTACAATTTTGTAAATTTAAAGGGAGGTCATGTTAGTTTTGCCGGTGGCAAAGGTGGTGAAATTACCGGTATTGGTGATGTTACAAATGGAAAGATTACTCTGGAGAAGGTCAACTATGTTGAGCAACTCGAACACAATTTGCTGAGT
>JAOEHQ010047299.1:0-10930 GCA_025447715.1 Asclepias incarnata
CATAGCACATAATCACCAATTTACTCAAACATTTACCCATTTAATGAACTACCAACCCAAACTTGACTTTGACTAACGGTCAAAGTCAACAATACTACATAAAAAGTTCGGGATGTTACATATTAACTTATAACTAATTACATAAATACATTTTAATAAAAATCAAATTGAGATATCTAATTATCTATAAATCATTTTTCTTCATTAGTGTGACAGATGCCAATAGCTTCATCGGTTGAAATCTATAAGCTCGGTTGTTCACCGAACCGTTCAAGACGATTTGGAGCTCGTCGGTTGGTGTGGACAGTTAATTGAAGAAGGGACGAGGTGGGTATGGGTCCCAAGTCCATTCGGCCATTCCGGAAAAGAATTCTTATTTTTTTTCCAATGCATGGTTATATAGTCGTTTGCTATTTCTTTGTTATTTTTTTTGTTTGATTTTTTTTATAACCTTTTTACCACTATAAATATACACATTCGTATCACCAATTTATTCACCTTTTCACTACTAAAAAACAACTACAAATATATATTGTATATATATATATATATATATATATATAAATATAGCGTAAAAGAATAGCCACTAAAAGTTCAACGTGGCAAGAGCACCAAGAAGAAGGTTACATAGAGATCTTCTTAGTGGTGCCGATCGTCTGTGCATGATTACTTTGCCGGGTTACCAGTTTTTCCCCCGAATTACTTCTGAAGACATTCAAATGCCCAATTAATTAATTATCTGTATATGTCAAGGTATAAATTCGTACGCCCAACAACCGCTACTTCCATATTTTACTTATTTTCGTCAAAGCCCGGATTGCACTGGTTTACCTAATTTTAATATTTTCTAAAAGTGTACCTCTGCCATTCGTCAATTGGCATACAATTGCGCTCCCTATGCTTTTGATGAATACTTACACATGGGTCAACAAACATCAAATGATTGTTTGGACAACTTTTGTAAATGTATTTTTCATCTATACTCGACCGAGTACTTGAGAAAACCAACTCCCAAGATGTCCAACATTTACATGCTAAATATGAAATGATACATGGTTTTCGGGGTATGCTCAGAAGTATTGATTGCATGCATTTGCCATGAAAAACTGTCCAGTACGTAGCATGGCAAGGCCAATACATAGAAGGTGATAAAGGATGTCCAACGATCATACTCGAAGCGGTATATGTGGATTTGGAATGCTTACTTTAGTCATACGGGTTCAAAAAACGACATCATTGTCTTTAATGAATCAGATTTATTTAACGATTTACTCCAAGATAGAGCTCTCAAGGTGGTGTATAATATTTCGGGGGAACAATTTACAAAGAGGTATTATTTCACTGACATAATTCATCCGAAAAGGACGACTGTTGTGAAGTCGTTTAAATGTCCGATCGAAGCAAAAAGCATGAAGTTCAAGTGATACCAAAACTGCAAGAAAATATGTTAAACAAGCACTCTGGGTGCTTCAAGGTCACACTTTAATTTTTCCTAGTTCGTAAAATCAGAAGTCATGTTTTGTTCCAAACCTTTAATAATTATAATTCTTAACAGTCAAGTGTACAAAGTTTTCAAATAAATGATAGACATTAACATTTAAAAGGAAATACATTTAATAGTTAGCGTAAATATAAGTGGTTATTATCTTATTCTTACGTAAATTATGTAACCAAAAACTAAAAAATGTAAAATAGAGACTTACACCTACATAAACACACACTTCTATACTCCCTTATAAAAGGGATACCCCCCCCCCTTTTTTTTCCCCTAACATTTCACTTTTGAATTTACTAAACTACCCTTAATTCAACATCACTACAATCCCTTTACACCACCAATCTACCAACACTACCCTTAATGAAATAATTTACAACATCTATCCCTCAACTCCTAAAATAACTACACTACCCCATCTTACATCAATTACATTTACATCAATAACCACACCACCGCCGCCAGCACCGCCATCACCACCAGTCGCCGCCACCACCACCCGTTGCCGCCACCACCACACCGCCGCCGCTACCACCATTACGCCGCATCGCGCGGGCACCAGTCTAGTTTTAATCAAAACCTATATATAAAACATACGATTTTATTTTTTATCCAAGCGATTGATGGTTAGAATTATTTCTCCGTTTTCAAGTGTTTATTTTGTTGATCTTAGAATATGAATATAATTATTCTTTTGTAACAACAATTAATACCCGTAGTGTGTGAATCTTAATTACATATATTGTAAAATATGTGTAGGTTATATATGTTTCAAGTACCAACTTTATTGTCACATATAATTCAATGCTTACATAAGACATACACATATATCATTACTTGGTAAAATAATGCACGTTGCACGATTCATATGAAGTGCATATTGCTAATTAACTACAAGTACGTACTAAGGCCATCTGCAATATAATAGCCGCCTAGCAAAGGACATACATACAATTCTCACAAATAACCCCATCATATCACAACTTATTTTCAGAAAACAAGTCTAAATAATGGAGCAGTTCGATCAGGAATCATTTTCAAGTATCGCAACTACATTCAAGAAATACATTTATGTAACGTGGTATTAATTTTTTTTAAAACATACATAATACGTACACAACCCCTTATATATAAATATATAACGGATCTGAGAAAAACATCGATCCCATTAATGTTCTTAAGCTGCTACCGCAAATTGGTTCCTTTTCCAGGGGAAAGGTTGGTAGTCTTCCACAAGTGTTTGCTCGATCTTCTCCCATGGCATCTTGTGCTTCGCGAGTTGTCTTTTCTTTGCTGGCACTCCAAAGGTACGTCCAGATGACTTATATACAAAGAAGATTAAGTTTAGTACCAAAAATGAGTCAAGTAGGTATTAAACTTATGTCACAATGTCTATCTTATAAAATGCATATAGAAGGCATGAAGGTTAAAAACTTTGACACCATTAATGTGGTTTTCCATGAGAGCAAAATTTGCACCAACAACAAATCGTAATACAATTTTAAGTTTGAAAACCCAAGTAAATCGATTTATCATGAGACATTTATCTATAAACTTCTATGTGTGTAAGCATGCCAGAAAAGTAAGCAGAAGTGATATCATGAGTTGTGGTAGTAAAAAAAACATATCATTCGCAAACCGAAATTAAGTGCTCTCAAATTAAAGCGCTTATGTACCTTGTAACAGTATCCTGCTAGAATGTCGCAAATAGGGTAATCACTAGGGCAACAATACGAGGATCCCTTGCAACACACAGCGTTGGTGTAGCCGCAGCAACCATACATAAAACAATAGTTATAAAACTCAAAAATGCAACAACACGTCTGGTCTTTAGCACAGTATGAGAAGTCACCGCACTTGCTAGGTGTTGGTGAAGGCGGAGGAGGTGGTGGAGATGGTGGTGCTGGTGGACCAGGTGGCGGCGGGGCTGAAGTAATAGGGTACATTGCCTCAAGATACATCCCACAAACCCCATTTCTGTTATTGGTGTTGCGTGCCATTAAAATGTAGCCGTCAAGTCCCCAATAGGTACCCCATTGGTTCTTGACGATCCAGTAGTCCTGACCATCTTGTGAACCATAGCCAACGATCAGCACCGCGTGGTCCAAGTCATATGGACTGCTTGAGCATTGTCCATTATATATACCCTAAATGCATATATATATATATATATATATATATATAACATATGTAAGAAAAATAGATATTCAATTACATATATATGGCGTATTTACAATCTTCTTTAAGCGTTTTTTACATAACAAAATATGTACGAGAAATAAATCAAATTTAAAAAATAACCAAACTACTTACCCCAGTGTATAGTTGAAAATCATAAGCTGAACCAACGATGCCAATGGTAACAGGTTGTTGTGCCGCAGCACAAAGGACTGCATCTTCATTCGATTCTACTTCCACGTAGCTCTTAATCGATACAACTGACTTTTTCGACTGAGATATTGAGATAAATATATGCTAATTATTAAAAAGAAATAAAGCTGAATTGAAATCTTACTAGAGTCTAGAAGCAAACTGTTACATCTTTTTATACGGGTGAAAATTATATATGTATTCTATTGTTCATAATACTGACATGATAAAGAGTACCTTTGTTTTGTCACATCTACCCTCGCGACCATTAGAGCTAGTATAGGGATAATCGGCTTCAGAATCAAGCCCACCATTCTTGATAATCCAGTTATAAGCAGTGTCCATGTTTCCCCCAGAGCACCCATAGTCATACGTGTCACAGTCAACGAGCTCTTGCTCTGAGAGGCTAATGAGCTCACCAGTGGCTAATGCATATGCACCTTCCATGGATCCAGTTACAGAGAACGCCCAACAACTTCCTATATAAACAAACGGTTATAACTAGAATCAATATTACAAGGGTGGGTCATGCATGTGTGGAGGTGTCTAACTTGGGGCATGTGTTGTGCGGCCTGTGCATGTCCGGGATCGGGATGTTCCCATCAATCTACACCTTTTCCCATATTACAAGGGTGGTGATACATGTTCCTACATTTTGTGCTTAAATCATAATCCTCCAATACACATACAAATGATGAAAAATGTCTATGCCCATTTCTCTCGCCTCATTTTATCCTTTCATTTAATAAGGTGGATGGTTTTGTAGAAAAGATATATGTTAATGTAAAGGAATATAAGTTTTTTTTTTCTTCATTTCAGTTAAGTTGGAACAAAGACAGATTTTGTTAGTAAAATGTCCTTTTAGGGACGATTTATGCAAACAGTTTCGAAATTGGACGGTTAATGTAACTTAGATGAACCACATTGACGTTGTCGTAATTTATTAATCTTTTTACTTTTTCAAAAAATATTTAATACCAAAATGACAATTTTGTCTGCTCGTTATCTATTCGTACACCACATTGTAATTGTTGTTTGGTTGCAGTCTATTAGTATCGAAGAGCAATTGAATACATCTGGGTAGTAGCCGAGATAAGGCCATCCATAAGTATCAAAATGAGATCCTAAAATAAAATGAGATCCTAAAGTAAAATCTTTTCTAAAAAAATTTTACAAGAAAACATGAAAAACAGAAAACGTAATCAAATTAGAGTTTTTGGAAAAAAATTTCAAGAAAATAAAAAACATCATTTTCCATTTTATACATCTACCCCTTAACTCCTAAAATAACTACGCTACCCCTTTTTACATCAATAACATTTACATCAATAGCCTACACTACTCGTCGCCGTCACCACCACCACCACCAGTCGCCGCCGCCACCACCCATCGCCGCCACCACCACACCTCCGTCACCACCACCATCACCGTCGTATCGCGCGGACATTCGTCTAGTTTCATATAATAGATTAATAGTCTTCTAAAGCATGGTTTTTAGACCGCCGGTCAGACACGATGAAAATGGGAAAAGCAAATTCTTGGAAATCAAATTTTAACTCTAGCCCTCATATTCTATTAAAACTACGTTTGAGTCCTTATAATAACAAATTTTAATTCTAGCCCTCATATTCTATTAAAACTACTTTTGAGTCCTTATACTATTTTTCTTAATATACATGTATATGTTTTTGTAGTTTTCATCCTAACTAAAAGATAGTTATACGATACTAATATGATCCGGTTCAGTAGTCCGATGTGACAACGGATGAATCTGCCATCGACTGGTTCATTGTCCCGTGTAGTTTTCAAACATTGTTTTAAAGTTTATATTTTAAATACATATGTGTCCAAGCTACAAGTTTCAACCACTAGATTTTCATATTTTATAAATAAGTAAAAAAAACGTTTTATAATAAATCCAATAAAAGCCACAAAAGAATTGTCAAAAAGCTACTAGAAAACATTAAATAAAAAAAGATATATTATAACTATAAATATAAAAATGAAGGAATTAAATGCTTACCACACTGTCCTTGATCCTTGATGGGTGTAACTACGCCCTTGTCCCTCCAATCCAAAGAATCGGGTGCATTACAAGTCCCCAAACTTAAACTCGTGTTACTTTTTTCATCCCCCATTTTCAACTTGTTACTTCTTCGAGGCCCCTTATTTTTCAAAAAATACATTTCCTTAAACTCTTCATTACTTAAATCAGCAAACTTGTTTAATCCAACTGTATGATCCAACTCAGACTTCCTCTTTGAGTTTTTCTCCAATACATACTTCAAGCTATTGTGAAAGTTTTTAAGCCGAAGCTCTTCCTCTTGTTCATGCTCATATGTCTTTCCATGCAACTCTTTCCATTTCAAGAATAATTCAGACACTTTCTCGGTCGATAAAATATCGGTTTCTTGACCCTCAAGGATCGAGAATTCGGGTGGGAAAGAAGATGATATTATAGAATATGATGATGATATTGATGAAATATAGATACATAAGAAAAAAAGAGGTAGGATGGAATTTGAGGTACCCATAGTGAGCAAATGAATCTTGAGTTTGCTGGTGTTTGTTTTTATAAAGGTTTGAATCTATTGGTTTTGTCCTTACCTAACCCTCTCTTTGGGTGGTCAATATTGTGACAAATTTATCTTGAATGATTGAAGTACTATAATGACATTCAAGTGTTGGAATGAAATTGTGGTTCATGTGGGTATTTTGGTAATTTTATAGTTAGTATTAAGTATGTACCTTGTTGTCTACTATTGGAACACATATACTCTTTTAATCAACTACGCTACGTACTTTTCTCAAAATTATTAAAGATTTATCTTGATAATAAATCAATAAAAATTCAACTTTGGTCCATTTTAACATACTTCATTAACTAATATTATTGCTAATTAAGGAAGGTGATAAACTCACAATCCTTTTTATCCATCCACAACAATATTTGCATTATATGATTGTACTGTACAACTGTTTGATACAGGTATTGTTGTGGAAAGATAAAAAGTGTCGTGGCCTCGTGAGTTTATCACTACCCTATTGCTAACAACATATATATATATAATTTCTTAAGATGCTTTATATTTTTGTTTAAGATTTTTTAATCGCATTACATAAAGATTTTATGTTCAAGTGATGAAATAAATAAACATTTAGTTGACAGTCATGTGGATATTGAACATCTAAAAGGAGGGTCTTGATACGACGAGATGTGCGTCGTTTTGGTAGCAGACTTTATTAGTTCACCCTAAATCGGAAAGTGCGAGCCCAAATAGACATCTATCTATAAAACTAAATAAAGATATGGATGATCTTATGTAACGTCTACATTTAACTTACACATAAATTTTTTGATTATTTGTCATTTTTTAAATAAATAATTTTCATTTAAATACCATGTGTAGCTACACCTCATCTCATTTAATTTTACATGACATTTTATGTAAATTATTCAAATTCAAAATTAAATTGTATCTCTCTATATAACTAAATCTAAACCGTTTGTTTAGGCATTTTTAATTTGAAATATTTTATTTTTATCACACATTATTATTGAAATCCATTAGTTTAGGTTATACATTTCGAATATATATATATATTTTTGGTTTAATTTGAAGATTTCTATATTTTAAATAGTTAATTATTTGCTTGGGTCTTTTAGTCAGTAACATTCTTTAACACGTAATTATATTCAAACATACTTTTGATATTTAAAACTTATTTTATTTTGCATTAGTTACAATCAATTACAGTTAGTTGAATGATTCATTGATTTATATATGTATTTATTTAATTATGTGTATTTTGATATTACAAATCATGGATAAGCCTATATTTGAGATTTAGATATTAACCCCATAGAAGAATAAATTAAGAGAGGATAATTGTTATCTTAGTTGACATATACAGTTAATTGTCATATTGGATTTTTTATTATTTGTCATTTCATCACATTATTTATTCTATTTTTATTTCATGTGTATAGCTATGTCATACTCATTAGTCCAAGTCATTAGTTGAATAGTCAATTAGTCGAATGTTCATAATAAAGAATTTGTCAATATAAAATTTAAAAAATACTAATTTGCTATAAAATCTTAACAAATTGAGCTACGCATTCGAAATTTTGAATTTCAAATATTCAAAGGTTCTAATTTTCTTTCACGATAGGTATTAATACTAGATAAACAGATGTATTAGGCACTACAAATATTTTATTTTCACACTTTATACGAAATTCAATTTGATTTTTTTTCCATGAATATATCAATTTATTATTTATATTCATTTATAGTTTATAATCAAATACATTACATCATTTATTTATTTTATCTCCTAAATTTTATCGTTTTCCTCCATTGTCACAATTTTTTTTTATTGAGTTTGTATTTTTTTTTTATAATTATGGTCAATTCAATTAAAGTTGTAACTCTTGTGAAATGAAATATTGTATTGAGAATTTCATGTCTCTTATTCAAGAGTTAGAGTACAAAAGATTTGATAATATTTGGACAACAAGTGAGATTGTTACCAATTCTACAAGTAGTGTAACTTTTTATGAAGTTTTAGTAGATTTGTAATTTCTATAATTACTTTAATGATTGTACTAAATATATTTTTTCGTTTAATTCTGTTTTTTTTTTAGATGAACTTACGACATTAAAATCGTTTGTCATTCTTTTATGAGTTATTATTATGTTGATGTTGTATAAAGTGTTTATATGAAAATATATTCTCAATTATTATATTTCATTATTTAGCTAATAATGATCATAATTATATTTTACTAGAAGAATGCCGGTGCAAAGTGACGGGGCGAAGGTGGAGGCTGCGAGACGTGAAAGGTGAGTGGCAACTGCTGGTGGTGGTGGTGGGATGGGGTATTGTAGGTAGTTTATGGGATGTGGGTATTGTAGGTATTTTATTTGATGTTATTGAAACTTTAATATGAGTATTTTAGGGAATTGGGTGATGAATAAGGAAATGTTTAAAATTTTTGAAAACTAAGATACTAAGTCATCTCTTTTATAAGGTAGTATAAATAACCGTACAACGTACAGGTTTAATCTAGTTTATAATATAGTAGATATGAGTTGCTTGTAATATATTTTATTTATCCAATAAAAATTGTTAAGTAGTGTTTCATTTAATATGTTTGATCAATCGAATAACATATTTTGTGTGTCTATCAAATCGATCATCCATTATGTTGAATCCATTTGTTTTGTTTTTTGATTTTTTTTTTTTTTTTTTTAGCGTTTTTATTATGGTCAAGAGAATCAAGATTAGTGGTCACAATTTCTATCTTTGGCATAAGCCCCTAATGGTTACGACTTATGGAGTTTCACTTACTGTGACTTCACTCAGTAAAGCGAGTCGCATTGGGATTAGGCTATTTGCAAAGTGAGTGGGATCATCCAAGCTTGTAAAAGGAAAAAAAACTTTCAAAAAAGTGACCAAATACACTAATTTAACCATTGAATCATCCTACTTTAACGCCAATATGGGTAGCCTTTAAGGAGAATTCTGGAGTTAATATCTGGTATTCGTGTTTTTAGATAACACCTTGCAGTTAAAAAAAGATAATCCTCCTTTACGCTTTAACTAATTAATGTAGCGCATGTGCATAATCCAATTCTTCCAATAATCGGGTGAGCGACGTGATGATTGAAGGGGAATGGGTTAGTAATCCGATTGTCTTGAAGGAAAAAGTGGTGGAGTTTTTTTCAACTAAGTTCTGTGAACCATTGGCTTCGAGACCGTCTTTATGTTGCCTCTGTCTTGCGCCTTTATGTTGCCCCTGTCTTGCGCGACTGTTTGATTTGGACAGGGAGCTAATTTCCTCTAGGTATACATTGTTGGAGATTGAGAATGCAGTTTGGGAGTGTGAAAGGATCGGGCTCCTGGCCCGGATGGGTTTAATTTTAATTTTATCAGGAGGTTTTGGGAGTCTCTTAAATGGGATTTCTTGAAGTTACTCAACAAATTTTATGATAGAGCTTCTACAAGTAATGGGTGTATGTCTTCTTTCATTGTATATTAATCCCCAAGGTGAAGGACCCGTTGAGTTTACAGACTTCTGGCCGATTACTCTAGTGGGTTGTATCAATAAGGTTATTTCCAAAGTTCTCGCAAACCGGTTAAAACTAGTAATGGGGAAGCTCTTTTCGGAGGAGCAAATGGCTTTTTTTAGCTAATAGGCGTATTCTTGACGCCCGCTTATTCTTTATGTGGAGATTTCCCAGAGTCGTCAGAGCACATCTTTATAGGGTGTCAATTCTCACAAACCGTTTGGGAAGTGATAGGTAATTGGTGTAAGTTAAACTCGTTTTTTGCCTTTTCTATTCGGGATATCCTCAAGTACTATTCATTTTATTCGGGCCCAAATAAGAGGAAAAAGGCGGTATACGCAATCATCCTTACTGTTTTTTAGAATATATGGAGGACAAGAAATGAGGCGGTTTTTAACAATACTCAACCGTTGGTCAGTAGGTTCATGGAAGAAGTGAAGGTATTGTCGTTCTTATGGATAGAGAATCGGGTGAGAAGATTTAATCTAAGTGTGGAACAATGGCGAGGTTTTGACCTGTCAAGTTTTGGTTAATTGTATGTTATGGTGTTTAGCAATGTAATATATGATTGTACACATGGTGATGACTACCATCTTGGTAGTATTTTTTGAATGAAATGAAAGCTTAGTTGGTCGTTCAAAAAAATAAATAAAAGCATCACCTTGTAATTTTTATATGTTACATACAAAAAAGAAATTTCATCATGAACAATAACGAGTCCACATTAATAAGATTTTGCACGATGCAATATTAGAAAGAAAAATGAATAATCATATAAAAACAGGTAATTTAAAGCCCTATCGACCTTCCATATCAGTGATGGTCATGTTGCTTGAACTTTTCTGTATGCATACTTCTGGAGTTGGCTTATTCTCGGCTCTGCAAATGAAGAATGCTGGGTTGTTTGGAGTTGGTAATGGTGCAGTGTCATTGAGAAGCATAGAGATCATATCCGAAGTTGTTGGTCTATCCGTTGCACTTTCTTGTA
>JAOEHQ010047300.1:0-10930 GCA_025447715.1 Asclepias incarnata
CCATGTTGCTAACCCTGTCTCTATCCATCTAAATAATTGCACACTTATCCAAGGAATAGAACTCTAACAAAGCAATGATAACCAAAGTGCAATTCTGGTAATATATATACGTGGCTCGTCTAAAGCTAAGACAGAGATACATTTACTCGACTACTGGTGTGCAACTTTTAAGTGTTCATTTCGCGTTAAATATGAAATCAGTGGTTCCTGGCTACTACATTTACTCTGGGCACTCTCATTTCACCCAATTGTTTCTGTCCCAATATAAAGCCCATCTGTTTCTCTTATTCCATCTTTCTATTTTCTATATCTATACTATTTCTTATGGTGGTATGCCCACAAAAATCTAGTAAGTACCAAGTATTCTACTATGCATACCCATACAACATAATGGATACATGAGTAGCATATTAGCAGCAGATCCTTCATAGTGAAATAGACAAATGTTATAATATTCAAGCAAATATTCACTGGATAACACATATTGGACTCACGTAACCAAACAAACAGCATATACACTTCCATAAATATATAAAAATTAAACAAACTAATTCTTAATTCGATCCAAACAAATTTTCTACTAGAATTCTACAGAAATGGCACGAAATCGAAACTTACTTACGTGACATTCCTTAGCTGTTTCATAAATTAGCTTAGCTACTTTGTATCTCCCACAAAAATGCTAAGACCATACTAGTGGTGGGCCAACAGCCACTTCTTACTGCAAGATCTCGAGAAGAGACTAATACCATACCAGTGGTGGGCCAACAGCCACACGGTAAATGCTCATTTTTTTCATAAATTAGCTTAGCCACTTTGTATCTCCCACAAAAATGCTACATATATAGAAATGCTAAACAAAGCAGAATGGAACAACACATTACCTTAAAGTACAAAACAACACAATACCCAACAAAGTGGAATTAACACAAAAGATGCAACTTCAATCGTGATGCAACAAATTTTATATCTATCAAAATTCTATTACTTATATGATCCTTCAGAAATTTGAAGGTAAAAATTGTAAACCAAAAACTGTCACCATAGTTTAGGGATGAGATTTTAGCCTGGAAACCCGAGACCCGAATCAAGCCCGCCCGAACCCGGCCCGGCCCGACCGAGGCCCACACGGGCCGGTCTTTGGTTCATAGAAGCTGTACATTTCGGGTTTCGGTCCGGTTCGGGCTGGTTCGGGCCAAAACCCGTAAACCCGAAAAATGTAGTTTTTCTTAGTTTTCTGACGGATCTGTGACGTTACCTTGAACTACAGATTATATATAGTTGTAGTTGTAGTATGAGTATACATGGAACGAACGGTGCTCTGTTTTTTGCCTTGCCGGAAAATGAGCTACGGTGGCCACAGAAAGAGGGAACATAAAGAGAGGAAGTAACTTGGTAATTGGTGTAGAATAACTATTATTATTGATGTATATATAATAATTATTATTATTATATATGTGGAAGTTTATTATCATTATGACAAACTATTATTATTATAATTATTATTAGTGGTGTTATTGATGGTTACGTGGAGTGATCGGTTTGAAGTGGGGTTCGATGAAGGACACGTTGCCAAGCCATCAACATCCATAATATAAGTACAACATGTATAGTTGTATACTTCTGGCATTTTGACTTTTTCCCATCTCTCAAAACACTTTTCTTACCTCTCAAAAACCAACACAAACCTGAAAACCCCATTTCAAATCTTACTCATAATACACTATTTCAGATTTATTTATGTATTTTGGAGAAATTTTGGAGTTTATTATTGAGGTTTGCTTAGTAATAAATATCAGTATGTATAATGTATGTTTACTCTGTACAGGTTTGTTTGTATATCAATATGTAAACATGGAAGTTGAGTCAAAACCGTGGTTTCTTCACTTTTATTTTTGGGTTCATACAAAATCGGGCCAATCCAGGTAGGACCGAACCCGGCCCGGTTTAAATCGGGACCGAACCGAACCGCCCGACAAGTTAACGGGCCGGGTTTCGGTTTTGAGTTTCTTGCATTCTCGGGTTTCGGGCCGATCCGGGCCGGGTCTTGACCCATGCTCATCCCTAGTTGTTGCATTAATGATGGAAGATACATAACTTCCATTTAGGAAGTTACTAGGTAAGTGATGCTTCTATGTAAGATATATGTTTTCTCATATATTATTTCCTGTAGTTTAGAGTTAAAGTTAGAAAATGCAGGAAAAGAAAAAGTATAGTAGTTACAATCATAAGGACCTTGAACTGTTGTGGTCTTGCTTCCTTTTTATATGTTGCCAACGATAGTAGTTACCATGTCTTGTATTATTATTATTATAATACATATAATCCCAAATAGTAGTATACTCGTCCCAAACCCTTAGGTTGAACTTACAGCATATTAAAAATTTTTAAAGACCGGTAATTTCAGCTTCATGCAATCTTTTATGTTTCCCTTTCACACAATGTGAAATGTTGTATTGAAACTAATACATGTTATTAATTTGATATGAATATACCTGGACCCTGTTTTGCCATAGCCACTTCCATTACATATGATCTCTTTCTCTATCTGATTGCTTAGAAGAGATAAAAGGAGGTAGCCTTTCTCCATTTCCACAAATCTTTATGTCGCTGTTTGGAAAGTTTAGCAGATTTGTTACTATCAGAATATGCCTTTGTATGTGAGATGACCCGTTAACCAATGGATTGTGGGTTTTAATTCCAATGGTGGACAAATGTAAATATTTGTGGATTTGTGTGAGATAATTGCCTTCCTAAAAAAGTTAATTAGAATATGCTTCTCTTTGTGGGAGTTGCATGTTTTTTCATATTCTTTCCCCTGTTTATTGGCTTTTGTGAATTGGTCACTGTTGGAAATAGTTTTCGTAGTCCTTGATTTGTTTTAACTCTCTGTTTTCTGGTTCTGTGCTTATTTACTATCTATATGTGTTGCTCTTTTATTCGAAACAAGGCCTTATGAAATACAAATAATGTATGACAGGATTTGTACATCCATGTTGGCTGGCCTTTATACCGAAAGTATGGTCATGCATTTGAGGTTAGATATCTTATGACTTGTGAAACTTTGATCTTATTTGTGTACAGTTATGTATGTTAACAGTTTCCCTTGCTGTTTGCAGGCATTCAAATCTATTGTTAATGATCCTGATTCTGTGCTTAAGCCACTGACTCGTGAACTTAGAGAAATTGGTGCAGATGGGAAGGAGGTAGTTAGTTATGCAAGATGAGGCTATTTATCATTGACTGTGGTGTTCATAGTAAAAACCAGCTAGTTTTTGTTTCTGATTTTGTAGGTGACTAAGGTGGTTCCTGCCATATCAGAGGATGTGAAAGAGGCTCTGGTTAGAAACATTAGAAGACGAATGACCCCACAACCATTAAAAATACGTGCTGATATTGAGATGAAATGTTTTGAATATGACGGTGTCCTCCACATTAAGGTTTTACTCTCGAAATTTGGAATTGATGTTGTAATTCACATAAAGACTGCAGAAGTTTGAGGAGTTGTTTGTGGTAACAGGAAGCCATGCGAAAAGCTGAAGCGGTTAGCACCAAGGAGTGCCCAGTGAAAATGAAATTGGTTGCTGCACCATCATATGTGATTAATACTCAGACTCTAGACAAGGTATCTAGCATTAATTTGATTATCTTATTATTTATTTGATAATCTCTGCTTTATTTTAGTACTGCAATATGTTGTAATCTGAGATTGTTGATGGAACTTTGTGGTTTTGTACAGGAACAAGGGATAAAAGTTCTTAATCAAGCGATTGCTGCTTGTACCAATTCAATAGAGCGGCGTAAAGGCAAACTTACCATAAAAGAATCACCTCGAGCAGTACGCATTTAATCATTTTCATCCTACATAGAGTTTGATATCATTCTTGGCTAAATTATGTTTTGGTTGTTGCAGGTGAGTGAACGAGAGGACAAATTGCTTGCAGAACAGATGGCTTATCTTGATCGTCAAAATGCAGAGGTTAGTGGTGATGAAGATAGTGAGGCGGAAGAAGATACAGGCATGGGTTCTGTTGATTTGGAAAGCACAAGTTCCTCTGGGATCGGAGACTAGAGATATTGGACATTTCGTGATCAGATGACAACAGATGTGGATTTCAAGATTTGCATCTGTTAAATTTTGTCCCAGTTCATGTATTTTTTTGGCAGATTTGGTTATCCGTGTATAATCTGAGTTTTTCATTGTTAGAATTGTCGATTTTGCAATTGCAACATCATTGATGTGTGCTGTTTTTGGATACTGCTACATACATGGAATATGGTTAAGAGAGTTGTTTTGGTTTTCATGAGCAGTTTTACTCCCAAAGTTTTGATTACTTTCATAGTTTCATAGCTATAGATTTGCAGCCTCCTTTTAATTTGTCATATGTGTTTGTATACATATTTGATACTCGTAATATTAGCCATATCATTATGTGACACCATTATATTCCAACTTGCGGTGCATGTCATGACGTGGTTGCACCATGAAAGTTTCTGCTTGATCAGTAACTTGTTTGTATGCCACAACACAACGATGGCCACGACACAATGATGTACATACGGTAGCTTTTGAATAGCAATCATAAAAGGTAAAAGAAACCTTAATTTTACCATATAAAAGAATGTATAGAAACGTGTCATTTTTTAAAATTATTCTTATACCTTTTTAAAATTAAAAAAAAAAATCATAATCAAGTTTTTATTTCTTTTTTGTTTGATGATCATCATTTCTATTGGGCCAATAAACTTATTGTATAAATTAAATAAAGAGTGGGCTTATCAAGGGCCTGGCCCATTATTAAACTCTGGAGTCTGGATGAATAACATTAACGATTGAAGGATCTGTGTGTGTGTGTGTGTGAGAGAGAGAGAGAGAGAGAGGGATCGGAAAGGATGGCGTCTGGATGGGGGATAACAGGGAATAAAGGTCGGTGTTATGATTTCTGGATGGATTTCAGTGAGTGTATGTCTCGTTGTAGAGAACCTAAAGACTGTGGACTTCTCCGTGAAGATTATCTTGAGTGTCTTCATCACTCCAAAGAGGTATTTATTATATAAATCGATTCAGTCTGTATGTGTATTTATATTTTGTATCTGTATCTATAATTTGAATTGTTATTGGGATCGGTATGCAATTGAAGCTATGGAAGTGATAGTTCTTAGGCATTCACAAATTCCTAAGATATTAAATTTATTATTGGATGTACCAAATCTTGAAATGCAAATTTACTGTGTGGTTTGTGTTATTCAGTTCCTTCATTTCATAATTATCTAGTCGATGGGGGTTCGAACCTTCCTTGGTAAACATCTTGGTGGTGGGGAAAGGGTATGGAAACAGTCATTGGGTTTTTTTTAGCTGAATCTGGAGTTTGTGGATTGAGCAGTTTGTAGGTGCAGCTGGACTTTTATTTAGAGCTCGTAGCAGGAGACTGTAGGTGAAGCCCGTAGCTGGAACTTTTGTTTGTACAAATGTGTGTGGCAAAATAGATGGAGCTTATGAATGTGAAGTAACCTAAATGTGAAATATAAATAAAACTCAAAAATGTGAAATACGATTAACTAAGAGGTTTTTAGGTAGTTTACTTTTTTCATAAGCTCGTTACTTTTCAAATGCTACTTTAGTAGCTTGTGGTTTAGGAGCTTATTTATCCCATAAAGTCGTAAAATTCTTTTGAGCCAAACAAAGGTGATGAGCTTGGACTTTTGATCGCTCTTATTAGCCCCACGTTAAATAAATCCTCAGTGAGTTCACCGTACCCTGAAACAAGTTTGAAAACAGATGAAAGCGCCGAATTTTGAAATTATGAGACGGTTGCTTATCTTGTGCTAGCCTTAAGTTCTCTAATTAGTGTATTGGGTTCGAAAGTTTCCAGGTGTTTGTGTTTAGGATTGTTTTATCAAGATCAATGGTATATCAATGTAATTTTGTGATGCCATTCCCCTCAGTTATAACCTCAATGAGACCATTTCTTTATCCATAATTAATGGAAATATCAATTTTTTGCCAAAAAAAATAGGTGGCACTGTCTTTAAAAAGTCATGATTAACATGACGTTGTAATGAGTTTAACATATTGTTGAATGTGTTGGTTAATGTAGTGTCCTCAAGATGAATGTTAATTGGTCCAACCCAAATGCTGTAGGTCTATCTACCTTCTCAGAACATAGAAGGTAGTAGCAATCAAATTGACTTTCCTAAAGTAAAAAATTTTGCTTGTCCAAAAGGACATTTTATGGATGACATACATGACTTGAAGACACTGGACCGGCCTTTGTTTATGATGATACGGCTGTTTCCTTGGATGAGGAGGAGGAAAATGCACCTGCTTTCAGATTTCTTTGTATTTTATTGAAAGTCAAAACTCTAAGTCTGCATGTATGTATATTGTTCAAGTTAATCATCCATGATCTAGAATATTAAGCAAATTCATGCCGTTGGAGGCAATTAAACATCACATTACGAAGCAAAAATAGTAGACAGTAAATAAGATAGTACGATAAATAATACATGAAGCCTTGTTTTAGACTTTACACTTGAGCAACACATGGCCATCCAGATTTTGCAGTTTGTTACGATTACTATGTCCATGTGTTATGTGTTGCAGAATAAACTTTTGCTTGTTAGCTTGTTGAGCACCAGTAATGGTTGCAACTTTTCAAGGAGTTCAAGGTTTTATGGATTGACACTTCAGCATTTATTTTCCTATATAACTGCTCATGAACCTCCACTACCAGCTGTCTATCGAGGAATTCACCATTTGTGTGAATTGTGATATCAAGTTCTGACAAACTGAATTTAGTTGCGTGGTTCTAAGTAGATGCATTTAGCAATTGTGCCCCATTTGGATATCCTTGTGATCATGATATGTATTTAAAATCCAGAATAATGGCGGTCACTAATTTCTTTTTGATAGGAGAACCAGATCGATCAAACGTAGGATCTGCCAACACGCCAGTTTCTAGCATTGTGTTTCCTGAAGTAGAAATGCTTTTACATTAAATTTATTATTTTATCTCAAGGGAAAGGTGAACATCCGCAAACATATTGATCAACAAATTATAATAATGTTGTGAATCTACCTGTATGATTAACATGTTCTGATTGTAAAGCAAGCTACAGTTTTTTATCTTCTCGTACTACTTATAGGTAGTCCTCCTTAATGGAGGTGAGTGGAAATTTGTTTACTCTTGCATTTATCATACCTATATGGTACAAGTGTTTATTTTCTGACCAATAACTGATGATATTGTTTTCTAACTTGAGTTTTCATCTTCAGTTCCAGCGAAGAAACCGGATATACAAAGAGGAGCAGCGTCAGATAAGAGCTGCTGCACAGAAAGCTAAAGGCGGTGATGGAGACACAGTTCCTCACCACTAGTATTAGACTACCTTACCATTTTTCCAGTTAACAATAATGTTTAAATCGTGCAACCATTTTTCATGGAAATTTGGTAAGACTACGTGGTAATCTTTGTTGTTCTAAAGGGGTGGTTACTTGCAACATCCCAAGGATATTCATGAATTGGTACTTTTGAGCACCCCCTTACTCATATTATTTGAAGTTTTATATAAAGCTATCAACTGTATGCCATGTGATTTTACAAAAAATAGGCACGCCAATTATGCATGTTATTGATTCATGAAACATGTTTGTTTATTTAATTAATTAGTTGTAAGACCCGTGTGAACACACCGGCAGTGTAAGGTAACACTCTATAAATATTTAAATGACTAATAAATACTATTGAAAATTTTGTTAACGTATAAAGCAATATGTATTATGCATAAATCCTTAATTTTGTAAGATATGAGATTTTTACAATTTTATTCATTTACATTAATTGGTGTTTGATTTATGATAGTTTTATATATATTGTTTATACTTGTATTGAATAAATATTAATATTATTTTTGGATAGTTACAGAGTTATTTTGATTTTTTTTTTTTTTATAAAAATATTAAATATCTTTTTAATTATACAATTTCTATTCTAAGGCTAACTTAGGTAATATGTGTACAAACATTATAAAAAAAAAAAAAAAAAATCTCATTTAAATACATCTCTGTCTATGTAATAGTTCAAAGTAGATAGCAAGTCATTTAAAGATGCTAATAACTTATAAGTTTCTTGTGTAACAAAAGAAAGTCATATTGCCAGACCTAAGATACATTAAATATGAGAAAGTTGGAGATTAGAATAATGTATGTATTAACATTATTGCATTTATTAGTATTGTCATTAATATTAGATGTGATATCAATAAACATAATGTTTATATTTTATGTTTCTACAATTAAACAAAATATAATTTAAAAGTTAAAAAAGATAATTGATACCCCAATATTAAAAAACAAAAAGTAAAAAAGAAAAACAAGTTATTCTTACAGCTAACCTAAATCAAATGAATAAAGTACTTCCTAAAAAACCGTTAAATTGCGTTTTGGAAAGTTTAAAAGTTAAAAAATACATTTACGTTTGTTTGAGAGAAGAAATTTGTTTTGATATTTACCATTGGCTCAAGAGCACCCCTTGAGTAAAAGCTTCTACAGCCGGTTGACCAAGATGAGAATCCAAATTCTGCTTCACGCAATTAATAAAACAAGGAACAAAGAAAAAAAAAAGTTATTTTTTCCTTTTCTCTTTTTTTTTTAAGGGGAAATAATAAATGTACCAATGTTTTTGATTAATTTATCAATAAAAATAATTTTTATTGTACATTGTACAAGCCAGTATAACACAATTATAGTAGATGTATCAATTTTTATGAAACTAATATAATTCCTTAAGCCGCCAGCCGCCAAAACAATACATATGGGCTTTTGGGAGTGGGCTTAGGCTGCTGGGCTTTTCTTTTGGGTCTAGCGCAAAACAAAACAATAACAATGGGATTGGTGTTGGTTTAGTTTTAGGCCGCAAGAAAACAAAACAGAGCAAATATTGCAATTTGCTCAAGTGTGTCCCTCTTTTTTCCAGCCGCATGAAGTCTTGTGGATTTGCAGATGAAGATGATAATGATATAAGAGATATATATATATATATATATATATATATAGAAGTTGATTTGCAGATGAAGATTATTAGAAATATTATAAAAAGTGTTGTTTTAATTAACATTTTGATTCTTTTTGTAAACATTCAATGAGATGGAGGGGTATTATTAGAAATGTTATGTCAGTATAAATACCCTCTCCATTCTCTCTCATCTGTAAACCTTTACACACTTTTTATCTTAATCCCAAACATTCCCTGACATTCTCTCAAGAACACACACAAACACACTTTTCACACACTACTAAAATACATCAAATCTCATATAACACTAATATCACTTCCCTATATATATAGTCAATAATTGTTGGATTGTACCTTATCCTTTAAGGATAGATAGAAGTTTAAGCACCTTATAATAAGTTTACAAATTAAATCCTGAGGTCTCTAATACCTAATAATGTGGGGAAAATCTTAGGTAGGTGCTGTTGGCTGCACTACCTTTGTGCAGCAAAGATATAATTATAAGGGATAACTTAAATGCTTCTAACAACATTTAGTTGCATGTTTTTCCTCTCACATTCTTTTAAACTTTTTTTTTTGTATTTAATCATGTAATTAAATTTGATGTGAGAGCAAGCTAGAAGCATGTAAGTTTTTCCCATAATTATAAGGGGATAAGGGGTGTTTATGATTAATAAATAAAGGCTAAGCATTGGTACTGCAACAGCACGGATCATCCGTGCTGTTCCTTCACACTAGGTAAAAAACAATTTTTTTTCATTTGATCACTTGATGAAGATGGGATGTGAGAGCTACAACACCGTGCTGCAGCTGTTCCAATCATTATGCCAATAAAAATTTTGAAGGGTTAAATCTATAGATATTATTAAAACTTTTTGTTCTTGTTGCACCTAAGGAATGTGCAATTTACTGCACATATGCTAAGCCCACCTAATGAAGAATGTATTTTTATAGATATAATACAATTATACATGGATATACATGGAGAAATTCTAATGGACCATAAGCCTATCTATACAATTGGGTTGGGTTTATACTAACCAAATGTGCTCACGAAGCTGGGGGCGAATGTTCAAACTGGAATTCAGAAGTTATTGAGTCTGATCATGACTTTGGGATGCTGGTTGTTGCTATTATATGCTTAGGTGTAAATCAATTTGTTGAATAATTTATGAGAGATGCATTGCTATAAATGTTGATATGACTAGTGGAATGAATGATAACATTTCAAAATGATCATGTTGAAAATTGGGATCGGATGGTATAAACTCCCTACTTAAGTTTGTGAACAAAATCTTGAGTTGAATCCGTAAAATGTTATATAAGATGATTCACGAGTTTTTTGGCTAACTAAGACTTTAATATCATTAGAAAGAAAGAAAGGGGAGAAAAGGAAGTCACCATACAAGGAAAATTTTGGAAGCAAAAAAGCTTTAAAATTGTTCGCCACTTCCTCTCTCCTTCTTTCCCTAAAAAAACTTGAGAGCAAGGTGTGTCTTATGTTTCAGTTTAAAATTGTTCGCCACTTCCTCTCTCCTTCTTTCCTTAAAAAAACTTCTTTCTTTCTCCCAAACAATACTTTAGCGCAGACAAACTTAAAGTAACAAACTAGCTAAACAACTTATCTATCAATTAAGGCGATGTTTAGTTTGTTGTATGGAATGACTATCAGTTCTCTTCTTATATGCCATCCTAAAAACCCATTTAGCTAGGTTTAGAGAATCCAATATTTTGTGGGTTTCTCCATACCCATAGGCCATATCCTTAGAACAAACACACTTTAATCATGTGGATATTACTACTTATTAGTAAGTGATGGGGTCTCTCTCTCTCTCTCTCTCTCTCTCTCTCTCTCTCTCTCTCTCTCTCGCTCTCTCTCTCTCTCTCTCTCTCACACTCTCTCACACACACACACA
>JAOEHQ010047301.1:0-10930 GCA_025447715.1 Asclepias incarnata
GGCCAAACACGAAACCTGTTAAGACCAGGTCGTGTCGTGTCGTGCTAACAGGTCCGTGTCAGAAATTGCCAGCTCTACTAGTCACACGTGATCTCGGGTAATTTACCACTAATCCACTTTGATGGAACCACGATATTAATATATTTCTAAAAGCATCTATGTCATTATGTTAACTTGTTTACCTTTTGGACTTTTGGTGGATGCCAACAATAAAAGTAAAATACTCTTGGGTTTTTTATTTTCCTTGAATTGGAATCCATAATCTTCAAAAGATATGCTTTAAACATTTATTTTAAATTATCAATTGACTTCAAGTTCAATAACCATTAGAAAGAACACCAATTTTAATTTTATTATATTATATATTACATTATATATAGGATAAGAAAGAACAGTTTAATTTTTAACTCATGCTCATTGCCGACAAAGAATAAATATACCTCTTCTCTTTATCTAATCACATGATAATGTAATTAATTAACTTTAATCAATTTGGATTGAAGCAAAGTACGCAATAATCAAAACATGTGTCCTTTAAATTATTATATATTTTATTCCAAATTTGGTGCCTCTTTGAAACCACCAATATAAGTTATTCTGGATAATATTTTTTGGGTCATATGATAATGTTGATATTAGTGTTATGTCATCATAACATCCTCGTACCAGAAACACTGAAACACATACATATTTGACAAATGTTACCAAAATTAGTCTCATGAACTTAGATTAATATGAACAGATAAAACAAAAGAGATTTTTTTTTTCCAAATCACATGGGATGATAAATCTTTAAACTCAAATATATACGGTTTAATCAGAATATATTTTTGATCGTTTTTGACCATTTTTTTGACCACCTCCAAGATATTAACACAAGACATTTAAGTGATTTAACCCAAGTAAAAAAAAAAAAAGAGGGTAAATGGGTGGAAACCCTTTGGTCTCATGTACCGTCTTGGTACCCAGAGCGCATACTGCATAGAATTCATACACGGTGAAGCACCATCTTCACACATGAATCACAAGATATAGTTTCTCCGCTTGCCTTTGGCAAGTTTCGAACCTGTGACCTGTAACCTTCATCTATGGGTCCATATGGTCACATGGTGACGGTACCAGTTAATCTATGATCAATTGGTACCCTCAGGACACGATGGTTGAGCTTAAACTTATTTAAGTGATATTTACACGGCCGTGTCCAAGCTATATCAATTCTAACTTGGTGATCGCATTTGACTTTTCTACATCGAAAAAGAGAATTGGTTGACAAATGAGAATGACCACATTCATGTTTCATGTCAACAAGGTATCGACAATTAAGGGAAAATAGACACTAAATCCTTAAATCACTATTTTAATGATGATTGTTAGTTTATTGAAACAAACACTTGTGTAATAAATGTTAATATAATTAATAAACATACTTATAATTTTATGTTAATTTTTTCAGACCATTTGAAAATGTCTGTATAAACTCTGTCACCACCCAAATCATTACCATATGCACCAGCTGCAACTCTAATTACATCTTCGATTAATTGAAAGTTACCCAATATATCGACATGGGCCCCGCTCTCGGTCCCCCGACCCTCAAGAAAATTCGAGGGCGGGTTGTGATCGTACTCCCTAACGTATGTTTTAATCCCCGAGGGATTAAATCTTGTTTTTCCACGCCATCCTTTCGCGCACATGAACCCTGCACTCAATGCAGGTACAGTTTCATCACCATCTACTGTGTACACGCCGTCTTTTAGACAAACGTGAGGGTTTGTGTCCCCGGCTGTGTTGTCAATTTGGAAAGGAATGTAGCACTCGGCTTGTGGAGTGAGCTTGTAAACGTATGCTCGTTCTGTTGGGATGCCAACGCCATACATGGAATATATCTCCATGTCGGTAGCGTCTGGCAACCTAGAAAGGGTGATCATATAGTTAATTGTGTGTGATTTTATTGCTACTTGATGTCACAATGATCAAATAATCAGTTTCAAGAACTAAAAAGGTTCTTACTTTGTCTCCAAAGCGTTGGACCAATATTTGTAATGTGCGTATTTTGGGTCGTCTAGATTATCAGCTAAGCCATGTGAAAAATGAGCATTGCCTCGTTCCATCATCTTAGGGGCAACAAACTCGAGCATATCCACAAGGTCTCCGGCTGTATATGTCTTATACTCAGCTATTGCCTTGATACCACCAAAACCCATTTCATGGTACTCCGTCCACACATCACGACATGTACTATTGGCAAGATTGTTACCTTTAAGAGCGTCCTACAATAGAAAACTACAAGCAGTTGATAAAAATGGCTAATGTTTTAACGCTTTATGGAAGTTAAAACTTACCCTAAAGTCTATTCGCTCGATTTGTGATGAATGTAGCTCTGCCACATCTCTTCCAAATGATATAAGTCTTCCATAGTTTGGATTCCTGTCTCTACATGTTTTACCATTTGACTCGATTTGGCTGCAAAATGAAATATTGAGCTTTTGCTGTGTTTTGTTACTCGGAAGATATCCTTCCTCAGGTGACCAGTCGAGTCCACCCCAGATGGTATCACCGCCTTTTGGTATCATGGACATGGTTGAGTCCCACGTGCGACTCATTCTCATGATGTGTTGTAGTGTTTGAATGTGAAATACATCAGAGTCTAACACACCAGGTGCAATGCCCCTACAATTTAAGGGTCATGTAAATATGAAATGAACTTGACTAGTAACTTTTGGGAAGTAAAATCACGACCATATACACCCGTTGAAATGGCAAAATGGACGAAACCAGCCAAGTCGGGTTGACCCAAAAAAAGTTTGTATGTAAGCTTATTTAAAAATTATACAAGTATTTTGTGTTAAACAAGATTACAAAAACATACAAGCAATGACATAAAAAAAATGTTTCCGTACACCACCAAACTTACTTCACATTATTGTACGGCAAAAAAATGGTGTACTACATCAAGTCTGAAATACAAACCTGGCAAATGCGACATCTTTGGCTTCAGCGGAGAAAAGGCCGGCTAAAGCCTTTGGTGCACCTAAAAGCGGTCCACCAATGTTCATCACTGCCTTTATGTGTTTAGCACACCAATCTGATCCACCTCCGCCACCCATGGGAGCCGGTGCTTCCACCCATTTCATGAAATGCATAAAATAGAGAACGCCCATTGAATGTGGAATGATAACAGCCTTTTGACCACCGTTTGTTTCAACCATCATTTCTATGTTGTGCTTTATCCGACTCAATGTCCTGTCTCTTACCTAAAACAATTAAAATTTTTATTGTCCATGTGAGAAGCAAGAAAAAACATTTGGGGTAGCAAAATCCGGGTTAAAATGGGTTCGGGTCAAAGAGGTTGTTTTAAGCATGGATTGGGCTCAGTTGACTCGCATATATTATTTTTGTGGATTTTGTTCTTTTCTCTATAAATAGGCTATGCATACCACAAAACTATAATCTATCTATCTTTTTATGAAAATAAACTTTTTAGAGGGTTTTAATTTTTTAAACATAAAAAATACGCTTCTCATGACTTTCAACGTGTTGACCCATGTTTCTTTTGATTTTCTTTTTGTGATATGACCCATTAGAGACAACCCAAAGCAACCAATATGGAAGTAAAAAACTCATATTTGCCACTATTAAACATACTAGTAATCAAGAGTTTACCTCCGTATTCTGAAATGAGAGTCGCCAGTCATATGCAGCCATGTACATATTCTTTTCTTCGTACCCAACACGAGCCAAGTTGGCGATCAAAACAGCCCAAACAAAGTAGCCCGGGGCAAAGTAGTCAGCGGCTACAAGCCCGCTGACTGGCCTAACCCTTATCCCAGGAGGATCCACACCGGTTTCATTGTCTAGGGACATATGTTGTAGCCAACACGACGGTCTGCATTATACTCATAATCACACACACAAAAGTTGTTTTAATCTCCATAAATCAAATTAATCCAAATTCTTTATGCTACCCAAAGAAAAGGAGAAAAAGAAATTATTCTAAAATGTTATGTTTTAAATTTTGCTAATCAAAGCTCAACGCGCAGTAAAATGTTGTATTATAAAAATAAACGTCTTTAAAAATATTTTTCAATCAATATATACAGTATTTCATTGCATATTAACCATATTCCCTAAGACCTATGTTTAGTAAGCTCATGTTTTTTGGTATAAAATGCAAGAAAATGCAATGTAGCATAATTGTTTTTTGTTTAAAAAAGCACACAATTTCATAGTACATTAAATGGTTAGAAAAACTAATAAAGGTGAATCAATTCCATACCTCTTGTACACTTCACCAAAAGTACCACCCCAGAGCCTCTTTCGGAACAAATCTTCAGCACATTCATGACCCTCCCAAAGCTCAAGCCCACCGGTCACAATCCCGGGAACAAACACCACCGGATGCTTTGGTTTCAACCCTTGTTTCACACATTTAACCCCAGGAGGATCAGGCAATGGCCCGGTAATCTTTTCCGTCACATATTGTGGAAAAGAAGCTGGCATTGTGTTATAGAAAAACAACAATAACCACCATGTTGTGCATATACATCCTACTAACCAACAACAATTATCTAAACATGTATAATTCTTTCTTCTTTTCTTTCTCCCTCTTTTTTGTGACTTTATATTTTTATCTTCATCCTCTTCTGACCCGGAAAGATTTTGTGCGTCATCTTCGGGTTGTTTTCTTCTACGAATTAATGCCATTTTGAACAAGGTTTAGACGAATATGAAATGCATGAACGTGAACACAAACGTATGTACAGTTGAGAATGGTGGTTTACAACGGAGATTCGGTTGAGGAAATGTTATGACTTATGAGAGGATTTAGTAACATTGATTGAAACATAAGTTAACATGAAACGTGGCTTAGGGGTAACGTTTGGTCAATGTTGACCACTTGTATGTTATTGTCTATGTGCGATAAATATGGGAATTTGGAAATATGATTGACTAATAAGGACCACTGAAATTGATGGTTGGGGGTCATGGGCCTCAAACTGGGCCTTTTAACTCAAATAGACAGAATTGTATATATTTGATTCACTTTATATGAAACAACTAGCAATAGGACAAGAGGGGAATGGCTAAAATAACCAATTTAGTGACAGTAATTGACTCAAACCATATACAGTTCTGTGTTCATTGACAAAATGGCAATGAGATAATCTCAATGTCAATAGTGATTTTTTATGGAAATAACTGTAAGGAATAAAAATTAATGATTCTCTTCGGTAACAGGGGATGCAACTCTCTCTTTATTCGGAAACTTCTTTGGCAATGAGAAAACTGGTCTTTCATCGGCAGTGCCTTTGCATGATATGGCTAGTGCATAGCCTAATGCTCGGGCAACTGGAACCGCCACCGCATTTCCCACTTGGATGTATCTGCATAAGATTATAATACAACTCAACACAGAAGTACAAAAGACGATTTCAAATGCAATGCTTTATGAAATGATGAAAATATCGAAGCAAACAATACTGTCGCATTTGTATACCTTTCTTTAACTGGGCCAACGAGTTTATAGTAGTCTGGGAAACCTTGTAGCCTTGCATTTTCACGAATTGATAATACCCGGTCTTGCTCGGGGTGAATAATAGCCTAGAAAAGCATTGTGATTACTTTAGACTTTAAAAGCTTTCAAACATGCATAGCAGAGAAAATGATCAAAATATGATGTCATTTACCTGGTTGTGGGGTTCAGGCCTGGTCACGACTGTAGGGACAGTTTCATCCCACCATAGACGGCCAAACGGTCTGCATAATAATGGAAAGACAGAAAAAAGAAAAAAGCTGAATAATTTTTATTTCATATTAAAAAAAAAACTCAAACCCGGATAGGATGGTTACTTGGATGATTTTCCATCAACGTATGTCATGGCATAATCCGGAACCTGTCATAAATAGAGAAGAGTAAAGAAAATCTCTTGCAAAAATATAACATGTAAGTGCATGTTCATGCTGATTCATTAGCGCTTACCAGTGGCTTTCCTGAAGGTAAATAAACTCTTTCTACATTGGGATCCCATTCAACATGGTTGTCATCTCGGACCCGCACACCCTCCAAATTCCTAAAATTTGCACCCTGAAAAGAATAACAAATTATTAGCAATGTTGCATGGGAAGTAAAATAGTGCAATTTTTGAATGTACTAAACCTTTTCCTTAGGAATCTGGCAAATACGCTGGTAATCATCTTCATTGCATTTATATGGTAGGTGGTCATACAAAATATGATCTGAAGAGTCCACATCTACCCTTGAATATCCAGGCATATCTGAATACAGATGAAAGCAGCAAAAAGTTTTAAATGTAAGACGTAAAGTTATAATGACATTCTGGGAAAATCTACACATATATTGTCTGACCTTCCTTTTTAAGCCTTATAAATTTTTGAAACTCCGTTTTCGGCAACTCTGTATAGGGAATCTCATCTTTTTCCTCATCATTAGTCACCTAAATGTGGAAGCAAAAATGTGGTTTGTGAAACCATCGAAAGACGTACAAATGTCCAAAGAAATCACTAATTAGTAATCTCCGTTATGGGGTCTAAGAAGGATTATATAGTTACAGGTGGAAGATCAGATATTGCATCGCCAAGGTAAAGTTCCTTCTCCAGCACAACTTCATTTTGATCATCATTAATTACAGCATTTTTCTGCATCACCCAAATACATGTTCAAAGACAAAAAAAAAAAAAACCATTATGAATAAACATTACACTACGGTAAAAACTACCATACAGTGCTGTAAACATCAGCCGAGTCGGCCGATTAATCTGCCACAACTCGTGACTCGGGGGCCTGGGGAGTCGAGTTTGCCTGACTCGAACTTAAAAATCAGTCAACGGGTCAAATTTGATCAGACTCGGAAAACTTGGTCAAATCAGGTCAAACTTCGGCAAAACTGGTCAACTTTTTTTTTTAAATGAACTTTGAAATATTATGTTTATGTTTCTACACAACTAAGTTTGAACTTTGAAGTATTATGTTTATGTTTAATTATGTTTACGTTTGAAGTTTCTAGTTTATTTTTAATTTGTTTTAACAAATAAATTCAAAAGTTATTATTATTTTATCCCAATCCAATTACTCCCCAATTACTCTCTGAGTTGCCAAGAACTCTTATGTGCGTCGCAAGTTCTCCAACCTTGGTACCATAAGAAAGTAAACACATAGAAGAATTGAACAGAACATTAAAAGCTAAATGTGAAATGTTACTTCTGACAAAAAAAAAATGAATACGCTTCATTGGATTCTCATTATTTATCAATGCAACTACGATTATCATGATTCATATTATCATTTGTTGACAAATTACCAAATCGTACCGCAAATTCCACAGGGCATGCTCCCCTTGAAACCACATTGTGTGTCGGTAATGGGTATTGTGGTAGCTTCTGCAAAACAAAGATGATATGTAACAAACTAAAGTACAAAAAAATGAAATGAACCCAAGTTTAAAAAATCGCACCTGATCATGTCTGGCACCCCACAAAAACATCCGCATCCGGAATTGAGGCAGCCCATAAGAGCCAGCTGTTAGTAGACCGATCCGCGCTTGATAATTTACGGATAAAAGACGAGCAAGAGCATATCTTCCCAAATGGCCATCAGAAAACTTAAGTATATCAACAACGTTCTCCATCAATACAAATCTTGGTTTCAGATACTCAACAAAGTTCATGTAGACAATAAGCTGCTGGTTCTTTTCATCCTCTAATGGTTCATCTTTATTTCTATATCGATTGAACCCACTTATACCTTGACATGGGGGCCCACCACATATTACATCCACATCCCCCTATAGCAATTAAATAGCAGAATCAACAATTAATGAACTCAAACGATTACATGTATCTGCAAATGCATAAAACTTTGTGTACTTACAGGTAAAGGCAAAATCTTTGACTTAAAACCACCTTTAACAAACTCCTTTATCTTCTCCTGACAATCTCTGATAGAAATATTTCCATATCAAATTAATGAAATTGAATATAAATAAACATGGAAATAAACAAGATGAAAGTGTATATATGTACCCCAAATCATCTGCAGGCTCCCACGTGTCACTTGCGGGTCCATAACTTTTCCAACGGACCTGGTCATATAAGAATAGACAAATTAATCTGCAGTCTGCACAAGTGTGCTCCTTGTAAACTGAATAAACAGGCACTATATAGCTTGTTAAAGAAGCGCAGTTTGATGTGTATATTTTCATAACAACTTGCCACTCTTTGATGATGAATGACTCCAGCTTCTGTAACTACACATATCAAAACAACAAATAATTTTTATAACTTTTACATTTCAAGGGAAAGCCTAATTTATTTGGAAGGTGAAACGTTTATGGAAGTGTTATTAGATTTTACAGCAAAGTGACTAGCTTCAAACTGGGGGATATATTGAAGTTCTGAAGATTCTAATTGCTACAGATTTAAACAATTCCTAAATTGCATAGCTACGAAAACAGTCTTTTTGCCACTATTCAGCATCCAAGATCTTTAATGTAGATGTTTTCTAACCATTCTCTTAGATAAATCTTTCTTACCATGTAGCATCTAACACCAAAGTATCATCCCAAAAAACCTAAATATGAACTGCTTACATCAAAATTATCTTCAATCGAGTGTCAGCTAACCGTACAACTGCCTTTTACTTCATATATTGTTTTATCGAATAATATTATACAAAAACTCCACAAATAACTTATAGATTAATCAAAAAAAACACATAAAAAGACATTTCTTCAAGAAATATAAAGTATCATGTGAGATTGAAACATTATGAATGCTTCCTGATAAAAAAAAAAGTACCTTAAAATATAGCCCAGGTTTGTCGTTTTCCTTTGGGTCACCATACACAATAGACAAGATTTTCTCAACTTCAAATACTTCTTCATCGAGTCCATCATCATCATCAGTCTCATCATCTTCTACATGTTGTGTTTCATCTATTTCAACACTCATGGAATCCCTACTGAGCTGTGAATCACCACCCCCAACTAAAGAAAAGTGCTGGCAAAGTTTCTCCCACTCCTTTAGCAACTGCAGAAAATTTTCTGCAGACTCATTTAGAACCTGCAAATATTATTGGGCAGTGCCATTAATGAAAGAAGGGAAAACTCAGATGCAATTATCTCGAAATATGACATACATTTGTTTCTGGATGATTCAACTGCAAGCTTTCACAAGCATGTGCATTTATATCGACAGCCCATCTCTGTAAGGAAATATATTAGAACGTAGACAGCACAATATTGAAAAACATACACAAAAACTGACAAGAATTGGGTCCTACCACAACAAGATTAACATTGCCTATATTAGCACCCAAACAAAGCCCAGTGGACATTGCACCACAACCTGCATATAAGTCTAGCAACGTCAACTCAGAACTTTTGTCATCATGAACTTGTAAGTCTTCGATAACAGCTGTATTGGAATTGCAGACAGATGATATGGTTGCTTCATACTCGTTTCCATGTGCCTTGCCATCTGAATACATATATAATCATTGACAACCCAATTGAGTTCATTATTGGAACATATCAGCACTAAAATGCCAGTATTTATCCAAAACATTTGATGGTAACAATTACCAGATGGTAACTTTTGGTAAGTCGAATATGGAAGCAGATACAACATGTCATAATAGTAGTTGCCATCTGAAAGCAAATTCTGCTTAGTTGCCACATCCGCCTGAAGAACCCAAAAAACAAGAAATTAGGAAAAAAGAAACATATTGGTTTTGAATTCACGAAAGCACCAAAACAAGTCCCTTACATTTAAAGGTACCCATACTATTTTGAGTTTATCTATAAGGCACTCAAGAGGATTATCATCCATAACGACAGATAGAAAGATACGCTTGTGGTCAATAAGGGAGGACAACTTCCCTATGATCTGAAATGGGAATAGACAGTCGAGTATTAGAGCAAATGTACACCAAAAAACTAAATAATCAAACTAGGTAAATTTGTTGGAATATATATTACCGTATCTTTGGCCCTGTAAAACCATTGTGCACAAATGTAAGGTACACCATCCAAACCTTCAAACATTTCGACCACTCTACATATGTAGTTTTCCTCCTCGCCAGCCTAAGAAAAGAAACAAACTAATCATGGCCAAATATGCCAAAATTATAATAAATGGGTGCAAGGAATTTTAAGGATCATGGCATTCAAGCAAGCATAAATAAAAAACTAGGATGAATTTTATAGATGCCATTGCTAAGAATTATAATATCATAGGTGCCATTGCTAAGATTCATAATTTCGTAGATGCCCAGCTTATTTTCATATTGTCATATATATGCCATTTTAAGTTTTAAATTCAGAATACATGCTCATATCATAAATTAATTCACAACTAAAAGAATAATCTTAGATTCTTATTACTTGTCAGTAAATTCAATATTTATTATCGCAGCCTTGTCCTCCCAGTTTCTAAAAATTTGAATCCGATTCTCGCAACTCATCGGTTTCAACCTTTTCTTATCTGATCATCGACTCAAGAAGGAGGCAACTCTTGCTTTTTTCTTCTCTAAACATCAAATCGAACAGGTATTCATTATCCTTTCTAGTCCTCAGAGATTGATTCTTAAATTCAACTCCTGCTAGTTAGGAAAGGAAAAACCTGATTGATCTTTTTCGAATCAGTTACACTAGTCTGTTGATTCTTAATTAAAAAAGATGAGAACTTTGTTGAGTACGATAGTCCAATGTAATTGTATTATGTTTTACCACATTATACCAAGTTCACACTTACTCCAAACAAGCTTAATGGTCCAATCACTTCAACACTCACGCTGATTCTTAACTCTGCAATCTACATTATACCAAGTTCAATGAAATTGTATTATGTTTTACCACATTATACCAAGTTCACACTTACTCCAAACAAGCTTAATGGTCCAATCACTTCAACA
>JAOEHQ010047302.1:0-10930 GCA_025447715.1 Asclepias incarnata
ACAGGGACGAGTTTTTTTTAACAGAAGTTCGAGTTCAGGGATGAAAAAGGAACAAAGTTAACGGCAGGGACGAAACAGCGTTTTTCCTGAAACCACAGGGATGAAAAAGGTACTTAACCCTTTAATATATTATAACCATACTTTTCAAATTTTAATTATAAAAATCACATACATGTATTACAAAAAACAAATAAATTTTTTCATAATTTAAAATACACATAAAATAGCTTTTTCATTGAAAAAAATTTTCTTTCCGAAAAGAGTAAATTACATTATTTTCTCGACTTATAAATTATCTGCGATAACCACCATAAAAAGTCATCAGATGCTACGAATAGAAAATAGTAACTACGGTCGCATTATGCGGATATTATGCTAGTATAAATGAAGCATATGTTATATTTGGTTATTAATATCAAGGGAAAATTACCTATATAACTATAATTCATATAATATCAAATATTTTTCTAAATGGATAAAATCTTGCTTCTTTTCTAAAATAGTCAAGGATCCCGCGTAAAAAGGCGTGTGGACTACAAAAAGAACACAAACCATGTAACCACTCAAAGACAGACACCTCATTCGACTTTAAATGGTCAAGTGTGGTCCTTAAATGGACTCGGTACTCACGCAGACCTCACAGGCTCACACTGACCCCCACAGTCCGTTACGACAAAAATCACTAAGACTATCCGGAGTGGGGCGTCCATTGGAAGCCCCTCCATGATGCGTCTCACGACACGTGGCGCCTAGTCATCCAAGGGGCTTTCCCCCACTTTTTGTTGGAGTGAGGCGTCCATTGGAAGCCCCTCTAGGGACCCACCATAAATTAATATATTAATAATATTATGTTAAAAAACAAAAAAAAAAAGGAAGAAAGGCTTGAAAAAAACAAAAATCTTACCCCGTCTCATTTGCACCTTTGACCCGGTCAAATAGCCAAGGAACGCCGCCCGGGGCGGTGTGCCCGGCGTTCCCGGGGCGTTCCCGAGGTGACCGACGCGGTAGAACGCTCCACTCCCAATAGTCTAACCTAGCAGTCTGGCAGGATGCTAAGCCAGCAGGCACTGTTAACAGTGACTATAGACTCAGTTGCGGATAAAATTTGGCTTTCTCCAAATATGCTTGGCAGCCACTGTTCGGTGTTCAATGAATAATTGAATAGTGACCATAGACTCGGTTGCAGATAAAACTTAGCTTTCTGCCAAATAATAGGTAGTTAACTAACTAATTAATTAATACAGTTACCACACTAGGAGAAAGAAGAAACTAAACTCGATATATGATATTAGTTTCAAACGAAACCAAATCAAATGGTTTTCCTGTTTACTGATACAAAAGTTTAGGTGAAAAGATTTTGATCCAAGTTTGCTAAAATGAATCACAGTGAATCTAGGAATCACTCTCGAATTCTTCATGATTCATTGATTTAATACATATTCCTTCTTTTGGTTGTTGGGCTTTGATATAGTAGATACAACACACATACAGGAGTTAGATGCACGCGATTGATAGTCTGTCTCCCCGGTAATAATCCATAATTGTCATTGTACGCCCAACTAGAAATCTTTTGCCGCTGATCGAAAAACACACAAAAAACATCCATCAGCTAAGACTAAAGATAAAAATCATGAACCCATTACAGGATTCAGAAGGAAATAGAAATGTAGACATCTATAAATAACATAACCCTTGCCAACTATGTCCACTCTTGACTTTTGGACGTCAAGTGTCAAACTTTTCAAATCGAATTTGTAATGGATGTTCTTGGTTTCCAAGACCTTTCCCATACGTAACGCCTTTTAAAACTTTGATGCTTTTTCTGTTTCCTCTTAAGAACCAAACATTTTTCATTGATTTTGAAACCAAAATGTAGCATATTTGAAAGTCAAAGTGGACAAGGATGGGGTGGTTTGCTACTGTTCTAAGTAAAGTTGTAACAGAAATATAAGTTTAATTCAGGTTGCTATAAAATACAAAAAGTTCCACATTTTGGTGAGATCCCATATGGGTGGTTTGCCGTCTATCTAGTTTCTCAAGATGCAAGAAAGAGTTGTTCCTTCCTTTTGAAGATTTTATGTTTTGAGACACAAGCAAGTCAATTAAAACAATTTTTCATCAATATTTTTTGCCAAGCATTAAAGGATGTCTTCTGTTCAGAATTCAGCGATCACCATTCACAAGAACCGAAACACATTTTTATATATTACCATTCATCTGAATTTCTACTTAAAAAACAAGAGTAATGATACATATGCCTAAACATGAATGGCTACAAACAGATTGTTGGACCACATAAAGGGTATTACCGTCTTATTTTACTTTCTTACGGTAATTATTGTGTGTGCTTTATGATTATAAAAAAACACCAAATACGCACACTCCTATAGTTATATTCAAGAAATACAAAAGAAAAGCCCTCTAAAGATGTTAGACTAGAGGTGGCAATCTGGGCCATTTATGAGTAATCATACCAATTCACGTTACAGAAGGTCTTTAACCAGTCTATCGAGTACATTTTAAAGATTAACTAAGATGGAAACAAGCTAAGAGTTGCCCCAAAAAGTATGCAAAATGCATAAAACGCCCTATATTGTTTTATATTAAAACTAAAATATCATATTTGCCAGGCTTTGACCCGTACAAAAAGGACCCCTTTAGATCCAAACCATTATGACCCTTGACCAAACCCACATGACCTTCCCATTTTGTCGCTTGTATGTTTGGTTGTTTTTGAAAAAGTTGCAACAAAAACGCAATAGAGTACAAAAGTGTTGTTCCTCCGTTTTGAAGATTTCGCGTTCCACAGTTTGGTGATCCCACATGGGTGGTTTGCGTTCATCTAGTGTTTGACGATCCAAGAAAGAGTTGTTCCTCCGTTTTGAAGATTTCGCGTTTTGAGACACAAAGTAAACCTTTATTCATCATTTTTTTTTTTTTTGCTAAGCACTAAAGCCGATGATGACTGCACCAGAAGAAGGTTTTGGCTCGTAATTGAGGCATATTTTTTTGTATTAACCATTCTTCTGAGTTACTGATTAAAAAAGAAATAAGAAACCTAACTGTTTCTATTTGTTATTCATGAATGGATACAAAGCAGATTGTAAGACCACATAAAGGGTATAGACGAAACTATTACCATTCTTAGATTTTAGTCTCTTACAATTATTATTGTGTGTGCTTACGATTCTCACAAAATGCCAGATACACATACTTCTAGCATTCTATTCAAGAAATGCAAAAAAAAAAGAAAAAAGAGATGCCCTCCGAAGATGTTAGACTAGAGGTGGGAATTTGGGCTATTTACGAGTAATCATGCTGATTCGACTTCTACTTCGTCTTCAACCAATCTAATGAGTAAATTTTAAAGATTAGCTAAGATGGAAACAAGCTGAGAGTCGTACCAATGCATGCAAAATGCATGAAACATCCTACAATTGTTTTATTTTAACAACTAAAGTATCATACTTTTCACATTTTGACCCGTACACAAACGACCCTTTTTATCCAAACCATTTTGCAAACAAGTAGCTAAAAGGGAGAAGGAAAGGGTTAACGGGTCAAACAGGTCAAAAGTTACAAGTCGAAAGTCACTCAAAGGGTATGCAAAATGCATAAAACCTCCTCACTTGATTTATTTCGAAAACTAGAGCATTTTATGTAAAGAACTTAAAATGGAAGGAAAGAAAAGAAAGAGTGTGGGTTAGCTGGGCCAACCTGTTTTGACCCCAATTTAAAGTTACTCAATTGACTGTTACCTAGCTCAGGAGACCATTATATAGTTATATCTCATTTTCTTACCTCTGCTTTATATTAATCATAATCATATCCATACAAGGCAAGACTGACACACATTTTTATTGTATAAATTCAAGAACCCTAACAACTTCATGGACATATGCAAATTCTTTAACCATTAAAAATATGTCTTTGATACGGCTTTTCATATGAATGTTATGTGTATGATTACTGTTCCTAACATGTTCAAGTTCCTTAGTTGATGATTTCCCTATACAACAAGTTCAATTCAGTTCAGCTCCACCCTGAGCAAGCTCCCATTTTGAATACCATGTCTAATTTTGCAGTCAAAGAAACCAAACAACTAAAAATACACTACATTTGGACTCACATGCTCCGCTAAATTCTGCCTACGTTCACATACATAAGAGATTTCTTATTCTTTTGCTGGGAAAAAGAATTAAACATAAGTTATCCAGGACAAAAACCAAAATCCTTTTTAACACCTGACAATTTTGGGATCATTATCATCGTAAAACAATATAAATAAAGGCCTACTCTATGACACAAATTAAAGTCTTGCTTTTTCATTGCCGGGATAACGCAATACCTAATCAATAGCCATGGTCATCAATTTGTTTGACAAAATTAACATTCAAAAACAAATAACTGGGACAAAACATAATTACATCAAAACCGAAGTATGAAAAAAGTTTTGAAATCTAACCTTTGGAGGTTGCTGGCACTACAATAACATGCATAGTTGTATTATTAGGCGGCAAGGCCAATCTAAGCGGATAAAGCTTCCCATTCAAAGGATTTCTCGAACACACAGTTATATTCTCCAATTCCGTTTCTTCCTCCAAATTCTGAGTCAACTCCTCAACATTATTGCCCTTAAACAAAAACGATCCTTCAGCATCAACAACCCCACCCTCATCATCTGCCAACTTATAAAAAATCATCCTCCCATCATTTTTCAAAGATCCAGAACCTTTATCACTCCCCTATAAACAACAAATTACCAAACCAACCGCATATAAGTAAGGGTTTATGTGTCAGTTACTTTTTCATTTGTCTGTCATCAAACTTTTTTTCGTCCCTTCCAAGTCATCTAACAATTTTCCGTCCTGATCAGGTCATTAAAATGCACCAATCATAATTGACACATGTGATCAGATACTGAATAATGACCGAATCAGGACGTAAGAAAACGTTTGATAACTTAAAAGGGACAGACAAATGTTCGATAACTTATACAACTTATAAGTAACATATTCAAGGTTCTGGTCCAAATAAAACAAGTATTAAAGTAAAACAAATAAAACAATCATTTTCTCTTAACTCAAAATCATTGTGCATCATGAAAATCTTTATGCATCCGTGCATATACTTGTACTCTATGAACGATCAGTTTTATCATGATCCAACGGTCAAGATCCTATCATATTTGTTTTACTTTAATACTTGTTATACAATAACTAACCCCTCGCTATTCTTATCATATCATATCATAACATATCTCAAAACATAAACATATGAAAAAACAAAAAGGTAAAAAAATAAAAAATGAAACATACCAACATCGGAACCGATGTAAGATGAAAAGATTCACTATCAAGGTCCAAATCCAACGACAAACCGGAATCATTTGGTTTCGAATCAACCCGAATTTCAACAACTTCAACATCCCATAAAATCCAATTATGATGTCTATGTGGAATATCATGTGTAATTGAATTTCTCCAAGGTGGTACACCACCATTAGCTCTTAAATAATTCCCATATCTTGTTTTCAAACGAATTTTCGAACTTTCTATAACAGAAGGTTCCCATATAACAGATGAATCAAGTTTCTGTGGCATACTTTGAATAACTTTTTGTCCTGTTAACCCCAATATATGTACATCCTCGGATGCAGTTAAGTATCGGCCATAACATGATTTTAATCTAACGACATTGTCGTAATCTTGGTCGAATTCGACCGACCAACGTGCGTTTTTTCCGGTGCCTTGTCGGTCTTGTGATACATGTTCGCCGTCTTCGTCTGCTAAGAGATACTTCCGGTGGTGGCTTCTTAATCGCACAACTTTTGCCTTTTGAAAATATTCCATTTTTGGTAAATATGGAAAGAAAAAAAAAATAGTAATAAAAGTTGCAGGGATTGAAAAAAATGGGTACAGAGGAGATTGTCTGGGGGAGGTGGGTGAGATTGAAAGTTGAAAAAGGGGCCAAATGTGATAGAACCCCTTCTATAGATAGCATTTAAGTCTCATTTATTTAAAGTTTTTTTAGTTTAGGCTTTTCTTGAGGGTGTTTGTGATAGAATCCCTTTTATAGATAGCATTTAAGTCTCATTTATTTAAAGTTTTTTTGTTTAGGCTTTTTCTTGAGGGTGTTTGAGATAGAACCCCTTTTATAGATAGCATTCAAGTCTCATTTATTTATAGTTTTTTTTTTTTTTGATAGCTCGGATCATGTTGGCTGTATCAATTTTTAATACAGTTAACATAAAATTCAGGGGGGCATTATTGTAATTTATCAATCATTTATCCCCTTTGTGAGTGTAACTACATAAATTAAATATGCAATCAACTGCATATTTGATTTTCCTTTTTTTTAGGCTTTTCTTCTTTTTTTTTTTAACGAAAAAGCGCTCCCCTCCCCTCACAACTATTTTCTGTTGTAACATTAGTTTTTTTTTTCTAAGACACATCTAAAAACTACCTTTTTTTATCATATCTTTGTTATCATCTCATTCTCACTGCAACACATCATTTTCTCTCTCCGTATTTATTTTACCACAAAATTATATAAAGGGAAAATTACTTAGAGGGTGTTTGTGATTGCGTTTTGAGCTGATTATCTGATTATAGCGTTTGTATAACGCAAATAATAATAATAAGTGTTTGGCAAAATACTTGACTATCTGCGTTTTCATAGAGATAAAACGCAGTTTTGAATAAGTAGGTTGGAGCATACTTTTTCAAAACACAGTTTTTAAACGCAAAATCTATTTTATAAAACACCCCTTTAGATAAACAAATTAAGAAGGTCATTTTACAATATAGACAACTTTTTGAAAAGTATCTAAAGGGGGAGGGAGTGGTCACCCCTTCCCCAAACTTCCCTAAATTGTCACCTCACCATTATCCAATAGAAACCCTTCATCTCATTTCACCCCAATCCTTCCCCAAACCTCCCCAAAATGGTGGCATTGGTCACCAAACTTCCCCAATTTCCACATCATCTTTTTTTTTCTCATTTATTTTTAATACATTAAAACATAAACATTACATAAAATAAAAGCATGATAATATAATTATATAATACTAATCATATACATTTAAATTGTTAACATTAATACATAATTACTTAAATTAGGTAATAAATAAATGTAATAAGTTTATATATTTTATTGTAATTAAATTAAAAACTACCGGTATTAAATTACATTTACATATGAGGGTAAATGGTTGGTAGATTGTAATCATTGTATCTTTATAAAAACAAAAGCCCATCATTCCATAAAACCATTTTACAATTACCCTTCCACAAAACCATTTGAGAAAAACCAGATACTAAAAAACCACAAAACCATTCATCAACAAACCTTCATCTTCTTCTTCTATTTCTTGAAGTTTATCAATAATTATCAAGAAAACCATTTTTACAAACACTCCGATCCATCATTTAAACAACACCATCTACCCTCACCCAACACTCCCTTTCACCCCAAAATCAACCCGGCACCACCCCACCACCAGTTCACAGCCGCGCCATCACCACCTGGTTGCCGCCACTCCTGCTACACCGCCATCTTCATCATCTAAACTCAAGACCCATCACCTATTTATGGCCGGAGAAAGATGCCAGCGTCAGGTGGGTGTGTGAAGGAGATGATCGGTGATGTTGCTGTGAAGGGGGATGAGTGTTTTTTGTGTAAGTATATTTTTTTTGTTGGTAAAAGTGGCATGAAGATGTTTGAAGAGATGGGATATATGCTTTTTTTTTTAGACAATATAAGCATTTTTCAGATCTTCTATTTTTCAAAAAACAAACCGTCTGCAAGATTTATGTCTGCGCGCTCGCAGACATAAGACCTTTGCAGATGTTTTAAGAAAAAACAAACACCCTCTTAGACAACCACCTACATAGAAAAGGTTCAGACTTTCCAACCAACAAACACCCAAATAGACCTAAAGCAATAATATTACTCCAAGAGATTTAGCTTAAACACTGAAAAACAAAACTTTCCAAATAGATTAATTTCTTCACAATTAAGTACAAAAATCAAAGCCAATATAAACCCACAAAATAAATCACAAAATGCAAGCATAAAACAATTCAAATTTCCTCGGAAAGTGACTTGTGTATCTGATCAAAAAGGGCAATCCAACTGATCTTATGCATGTTATTTTGTGCTTTATTTGCTAAATGGGCAGCTGAAGAATCTTTCTTGGTTAGAAGATAAGTGACTTGATATCAAGTGAGGAAGTTCTGTTTGAGTTACACTTTGAACTCTTTTCTTGCTATGCCTTAAAGCTGCAATTACAGCATCAATCAGTATTTATTCACCTAAATGCAACAATCTTGTTAAAATATAGGACAACATGAAGCTTTTGAAGAAGATAAACTGTTTAGCTGCCGTGAGAGAAAGGGGATCATCAAAGTATGGTTTATAAAAATGGTAAATCGGAAGCAACCTTCTAATCCCAGGTACCATTTTGATACCCGCCAATCCCACCCCATAAGAGACATGTGTCTGTAAAATACCTCCACTTAAAACTGCATATGCTAGGAGTTGAACCTTCATCAATAGGTTTTCACATGTGTAGCCCCAAAAAATTGATAAAAACACATTTTATACATTCTTTATACATTGCAATATGATCCGGTAGTTTTTGGGATGACTACTAAACTTTGAATTTGACTAAAACAAAAGAAAGTTTTTTTTTTTTGAATTCGGCTGTGATTTTCTGTTTGGGGGAATTGGGGGGAAATGAAATCACGAAACGAAGGAAATGTACCACCACTAATCGGAGAAATCTTCAACCTTGCGATACGCCACCGTCACGAACATCGGAACATTTGGATTCAAAGATGATGATATAAATCCTCTGTTCTTGCATATTTTTTTTTAATTTTCTTTTGCTTGATTTATGAATATACAAATGAAAATATCTATGTTTGAATTGACAGTGATATATATAGATGGATAGATAGAGTTGTAATGTGGTGGTGTATATATTTATGGAGGTTTTGTAAATGATACATGTATTTTGATGAAATAATATGGAACACACCGGATAGATTATTGATTTAGCAACTATAAAACATAACATAACATAACATGATAAGAAACAGGCAACCTGAAATTAGACAACAATAAATCAATAATACATGTCCATAGCAAATGCCGATAAAACAAACTACTATAATTAAGCTCGTACATTACACAACAAATGTTCTGGGACTTGAGCCCATTCAATCACAACATAAAAGGTAAGCAAAATCAAGTTCATTAGGATAGATAATAAAAGATAATATGTATGTACATTACACAACAAATGTTCTGGGACTTGAGCCCATTCAATCACAAAATAACCCATTCAAAAGGTAAGCAAAATCAAGTTCATTAGGATAGATAATTATCTGTAGATGAGGCAAATCATTCTTTGTCTTCGGCCTCTTGGCTTTCTGCTTCTTGAGAGTGTCCATTTTCTCGAGTAGAGATGACCCGGTGACCCGTTTTGGTATCTGAAAAGATAAAATACACAATTAACCCAAAAATTATCATTTTAGCAGTTTCAAGAAAATTCTAAGGTTTTCTGATAATAATAAGAAAGATAAACTAAAAATGAAGGAAAGGATTATTGTCTCAAACAAATTCTCAAACTTGGTTAATGAGAATGATGATGATTTTTTTGGTCTATAAAACTTATACTAAAAATCCTTAACATATCTCTCAAACTTTTAAATTTATGAAACTACTTGCTTACTAACAAAACTGGATTAAAAAATAAAAATGAAACAAATAAATAAAATTGTTAGAAATGTAGCTTATTTTGTTTTTAAACGGTGAAATCATGGTCGGAAATTTGATGGCAAGATCGATGATAAAGAAATCAAATGTCATCAATTACTTTCTTTCTGCTGCTTTAGATTACTTCAGATCCAACATATATTTGGTTATCAAAAGTAAAAAGGGGGAAGAAAAAAAAGTTCTGAAGGTAGCAGAAGAGGCAGCGTAAGAATTTGTAAACAAAATAGGGTTTATTAAGGGGGAAGGAGTGGGCTTCGGGCTCCTCACGGGTTGCTCCAAATATGTATTGGAGTAATATAGAATAAGCAAAGTAGAGCTTTGTTATTTTAAAAAAAAAAATATACGTACGTGACCATAAAAAGGGTGTTTAGACCATATAATAAATGAAATGAAATGAAATGAAATGAAAGGGGTCATTTATTAATGCTGCAAGTTAATGGTGAGAAATGTTGTCATTGGTTGTTTAAGATGGTCTTCAATGCTTCATAGTAATTCACATCAATTACATTGAGAAATAATTTTTGCTGTTGGAAAGAGCCGTTCAACGGCATATTTTTTCGAAATTCAAAAAAAAATGGGACGGATAATATTAGACGAGGACTCATTTATCTTGGACAAAAACGCCCCTCGGGCTCCTGTGGAGGGGCTTCATCTCGCGGCAAGGGGAGGCAGAGGGGAAGAATCCGCCTTACTCCAAGGGCGGATCCGTTATGATTTAAACTAGATCGAATTTTTTTTTAGCAAGCATATGAAACATTATGATTGGACACATATTATCCAAAAGTTTGGACCTAGGTAAATTTTAAAGTAAGTACTTTGAACCATTTGAAATAAATAAGTTATAATTGGATACACGTAATTTTTATTCATAAATCCATTAGTTATAAAATAAAACAATTTAGAAAGATATGTGGGCTCTTCTTTTAAACCCAATGGTGCACTAATAGCATACCACCTAAACTTCTACAGTTTTAGTCACTCTTCTTTCATTTATAATTCACACTTCAATCTCTAATACTTAAAACACTAAACTTATCAAAAGAATCTTTCGAGTATTGCTATTGTGTAATAATAATAATACCCCAACAACTAATTTAGCAAGATTTAAGAGTGGCCGTGGAGGAAGCTTGAAATCGGGAGGAAGGA